>JAJJMA010339253.1:0-17224 GCA_023529015.1 Papaver nudicaule
AAAATTTAGCCTTCTTTGCAGCATCTTCATACACCACTCTTCTTTTTCTTTTTCTTTTTCATTTTCTTTCTTCTGAAGATGAAAATAAGGTAGAGGCATTCTTTTTGATTACTTTTGCGTGATCATTGTCATTCTTCACGTAATCTCTTCTTCTTTTTTACATGTAGCCCATACCGGTTTGGATTCTCGGCTCCCTCGAAATTTATTCTGCAACATGGGTATGAATGAGCTTCCATTAGATATTTCATTCAATATCTTTTCTCGTACGTCTACATGTTGATTCAGTTTTAGAGAGCAAACTCGTTTGCAAAACATGGCGCCATCTCATTAAGAATCCATCCTTTGCTAAGATTCACCTTGCTCGCCAGAAGCTATTGCTGCAGAAATCTGACGAGAATTGCATTCAAGATCTTTCAACTGATTCATCCGAGACTGTTCGTTCGGGGTTCCTTTTTTTGGAATCAATTGGCGGTAGTCTTAACAGTAAACTTCACTATTTTGAGTTTTTTTGGATGCAAAAAAAAAGTCGTATGAAATTAAAAATAAAGCGATCAACGTTCCTCCCATTAAGGATTATGATTCTTCTGTCTTTAGGATATGTTTATCATGTAATGGTTTGATTTGTTCTATTTTCCGTCACCATCGACTGAATGACCCTATTCACATATTTAATCCTGTCACTAGAGAATACGTTTATCTCCCAAGGTACAAAAGTGACGAGATAACTGGTGCATTTGATATGGTGAGTGGGTTTGGTTACAGTCCTTCAACTGATGAGTATAAGGTTGTTAGAATCTACAAGAAACGTCGTCCTAAATACACATGGCATTTTCAGGTGTATGTTCTTGGCAATGAGAGTAATGAATGGACAGAGGAAAGGGAAATCCCCTTTCCGTTGTTTGATGATGGTTGTCTCCGTTCAAAGGGTGTTGCTGTCAATGGAGAAATACATTGGCTGGATAACTCATTAAAGATTCTTGCCTTCAGCTTAGCCGATGAGGAATTCCACTATATAGATTCACCACCTATATACATTGGCAGTAGAAATTCTTATTATGAGAGGCTTTCTGTGTTTGAAAACTGCTTATGTCTTGTTCATCTGAGGTTCCCCACAAACACGAGTACACAAGTCGACATATGGTTGTTAAAAAGGAACAATGACATGAACGTGCCACAAATTGGAACTTGTAATTGGAACAAGGAGTTTACTGTGCAAGCTGAAACTACAAATCATCTTATTCCACTCGCTATTACCGGTAAAGGCAAGATTCTATTTTGGCAGGAATATAGGTTTGTCTCTTGTTACGATCCAGAAGCTGCAACACTTGAAAAACTTAGTAAGGATGAGAATGATGATAAAGCCGATTTGAGATCTTATCATCCAGATCATCACATTAGCAGCTTTGTTTCACTGAAAGCTCTTGGTGCCAAAAACTGCAAGAGAAGATTACAGTATCAGAGAAAGTAAACTGGAGGATGGCTAAGGATTTAAATTATGTGTTTTGAAAATGTTTAGTTTAGCTATTGATTTTAAGTTTTTTCTAATGGTTATGTTTTGAATGTTTAAAGAAATTCTAGGCTCAAAGCTTCTGTACCTTTTATGCATTTGGTGCACTAGTTTATGGCTATCAATGGGAAGGATAGAATGTGTTGTCTTTTTTATAGGCTTCTCGCCAATGCAATGCAACAACCAGTTTTTATGTGAATGACATTGATATCTTTTTTTGGACGATGAAGTCATTTGGTGTTTTTATGTACCAGCTCTAGACAGACTCTGACAGACTCTGACAGACTCTTTAAGCTTGTGGACTGTTTTGGGATGTCTTAAGTATCCTTTATGTTGAGTACAATAAATTCGTCCATGCTCTGCGAGATTGGAATACAAAACGGTTACTCGGACAAAGTATCTGGCCAGGAAAAGGCTAAGAAGAATGCAATAGAATCAAACAATTTATGGAGCCAAATTTAGATATATTGTATGTTTAAGAGTTTTCCTTCTACGTACCATCCGAGAATCTATGCATTGAATGTATCCCAAGTGCCCATACTCTATATACTGAACAACATTTGCACTATTCAAATTATCTCTTGTGCAAGAAGAGCACAAATACTTCCATTAGATACATTTCTTATTTTTATAGTATTTCGATCATTTCTGATTTGCCCATCCGGATTTGGACTCTTGGCTGCATCCACGAAAGAGATTTGCTGCACTATGGGTATGAACAATCTTCCATTAGATATCTCACTGAATATATTTTCTCGTCTACATGTTGATTCAGTTTTAGATAGCAAACTTGTTTGCAAACCATGGCGCAATCTCATAAAGAATCCATCTTTTGCTCATATGTACCTTGCCCGTCGTAAGTTATTGCTGCTGCAAAAAATTGACGAGAATAATTGCATCCAGGATCTCTCAACTAATGCGTGTGACACTTTTCAGTCAGGGATCCTTTTGTTACATCAAATTGGCAGATCTACTGACTGGAGACTTCGCTATGTTGAATACGATGTGGATGCTACGAAGAAGTCTTACAAAATCAAGCATAAAGCGATCAACATTCCTCCAATCAAAAACTTCGAGTCTGATTCGGAACTCTTCACGGTTCAATGGGTTGATTTGTTTGTACTACTGTTCGTCACCATCAGTTAAATGACCCTATTCACATATTTAATCCTGTCACTAGGGAATACGTTTATCTTCGGGGATACACTTATGAAGAGAAAATTGGTGCAGATGAAATGGTGAGTGGCTTTGTTTATAGTCCTTCAACTGGCGAGTACAAAGTCGTCAGAATCTACCATAAAAGGAATGACACATGGTGTTTTCAGGTGTATATTCTTGGCAATGAGACTAATGAATGGACGGAGGAAAAAGAAATCCCCCACCCATATTTTGAAATTGTTGATCGATCGAAGGGAGTCCTTGTAAACGGAGAGATACATTGGCTGGATCAGGCATCAAAGATTGTTGCCTTCAGCTTAGCTGATGAGGAATTCTACTATATACCTTCACCGCCTCTTGTAGAAGACGGTGCTATCGAGATGAGACTTTGCGTGTTTGGAGACCGGTTATGCCTTGTTCATCATATATCAGCCAGGGAGAGAAATCCATATTTTGACATATGGTTATTGAAAAAGAACAATGACATGAACGTGCAGCAACATGCAACTTGTAACTGGAACAAGGAGTTTACTGTGCATCCTGAAAGTCCTAGAAGCTTTTGGCGAATGCTTATGCCCCTCGGTTTTACCAAGAACGACAAGGTTATATTTTGGCAGGATCGCAGATTTGTTTCTTTGTATGATCCAAAAACTGAGGTACTTGAAAAACTTACTGAGGATGAAAATGGTCATAAGGCCGTGCCATCTTATGAAGCACATCATCACATTAACAGCTTTGTTTCACTGAAAGCTCTTGGTGTCAAAAACTGTAGGAGAAGACTACAATACAATGTAAGAGGCTAAGGATTTAAATCACGAGCTCTTGTTTTTTAAGAGTTTTTCTTGCTTAGCTAATGATGTACGATTTTTCTAGTTGTGTGTCACCATGGACTGAATGACCCTATTCGCACTTGCAACCCTGTCACCAGGGAATATGTTTATCTTCCGATATATACATGTGAAGAGAAAACCGTATATCGGATGGAGGGTTGGTTTGGTTACAGTCCTTTAACTGATGAGTATAGTTTAGAATCTACGAGAAAAAGAAATGCCATACTTGATGTGTTATGACGTTGGTCGATCAAATGGTGTTCTTGTGAATGGAGAGATACATTGGTTGAGTCTTGAGTCATCAAAGATTGTTGCCTTTAGCTTAGCCGATGAGGAATTCCACTATATCGACTCACCGCGTGTAGAACGCAATGCTTATGGTAAGACACTTTTTGTGTTTGGAGACTGCAGGTTATGTCTGATAACATGGTGCTGGTGACAATGGAGTTTTCCATTACAGAGAATGAGAAGATAAAACTGTTACAGACGAAATGTTAGTTGAGCTGAGTATTTAAGCTCAACCGAAATCGACACACAGAAATAGAAACAAAGCACACGTGCCACACGCACAAACACTCACACAAACATTTCACACAGATACAATTGGAGAGTCACATGACACACATGTGACGTCGTTAACCTTCACTGCATCATTGCTTTAACCTGCACTGCTTCAGTGTTTATCTCATTATGCCCCCTCAAGCTAGACGGTGGTGGACTTGCCTCTGATGTCAATGAATCTTGGACCATGCAAGCCCTTGGTGAAGATGTCAGCTAGCTGATCCAGAGTGTGAATATAGAAGACATCCAAAGCTTTTGACTGAACCAACTCTCTAATGAAGTGATAATCCAGATGAACATGTTTCATCTTTGAGTGCATAACTGGATTAGAAGCCAGAGAGATTGAACTAATGTTATCACAACCAAGTTTAGGAATACCAGGTATAGAGACATGAAGATCCTGCAGAAGAAACAAATCCACACCATTTCAGCAGCACTATGAGCCAGTGTTCTGTATTCAGCCTCTGTGCTTGATCTAGCCACTGTAGTTTGCTTTTTGGAAGACCAAGAAATGGGATTGGAGCCAAGGAAAACACAGTAACCACCAGTAGAACGTCTGTCATCCACATTTCCAGCCCAGTCTGCATCACTGAAACCCAATAAGAAGGAATTTCCTTTTGTAAACTGAATACCAAGACCCAGAGTTCTTGGTTGTTGTTGCATATGTTGGCACACAACATTGACAACATAGGAAATTTCTGGTCTTGTCCATGTCAAGTAATGTAGGGCACCCACTAAAGACCTGTACTCAGTGGCATTTGTAAGAAGTTCACCATCAGTCTTGCTAAGTTTGTCAGATGGAGAAATAGGAGTCTGACAAGGTTTGGACCCTTCCATATGAAATTTATGCAAAAGATCCACTGCATATTTAGTCTGTGAAAGCTGCAAAGAATGACTGTTTCTCTTTACTTCTAAGCCTAAGAAGTAGTGCAGTTGGCCCAAATTTTTAATTGGAAACAGAGATTGCAGTTTGCTGATGAGAGTATGAAGAAATGCAGGGGAATCACCAGTTAGCAGGATGTCATCAACATATACCAGTGCTATAGTAGTTTGATTATTCTCATGATGCACAAATAGAGAAGTATCAGCCATTGAGTTGACAAAGCCAAGAGAAAGAAAAGCAGAACTGAGTTACTCATACCATGCTCTTGGTGACTGTTTCAGGCCATAGATAGACTTGTGTAGTAGACAGACATGATGTGGCTTAGATTCATCAACATATCCTGGAGGCCGAGTCATATATACTTCCTCCTTCAAGTCTCCATGTAGAAAAGCATTACTCACATCTAGCTGATGAATGAGCCAATTGTGTTGAACAACAAGAGCCAAAACAGTTCTGATAGTGGTGGGCTTAGCAACAGGACTAAATGTCTCTTCAAAGTCCTCACCAAATTTTTGATGATAGCCCTTAGCTACCAATCTTGCCTTGTAAACATCAACCTTGCCATCTGGTTTCTGTTTTTCCTTGAACACCCACTTACAGCCAATGAGATTCTGACCATCATAAGGAACTAAGCTCCATGTACCAGCTTTCTGGTGTGCATTGTACTCTTTGTCAGAAGCAGCTTTCCAGACTGGAATTTTGAGAGCAGCAGTAATACAAGTTGGAACTCCAGTTGGAAGCATAGAAGAACCAGCCAAATATGCCTCAATGTTAAAGGATTTTCCATAAGTGCTTGTGCCAAGTAAAGCAAGAAGTTGTGGAAGTATAGGATGATTAGTTGCATAATATGATTTTGGTTTAAATATGCCATTCTTACCCCTAGTAACCATGCAATGATCATTCTCAGTGACATTCTCAGATAGAGGAAGTGAAGAAGTAGATGGTGAAGATGGCATAGATGTGCAAGAATCAGAAGCAAAGTCAATGGTACTATCAGATGAAGGACTAGTGTCAGTGAGAGCAGCATATGGGAATGATGTCTCATGAAATGAAACATGTCTGGAAATGTAGATTCTTTTGGTAACAGGGTCATAACATCTATACCCTTTATGAGAAAGACTATATCCCAAGAAAATACAGTTTTTACTTCTGGGTTGCAGCTTGTTGGTAGTGTAAGGCTTAAGCCATGGGAAGCAAGCACAGCCAAAAACTCTGAGAATGAATAGTCAGTGATTTTATGAGTGAGTTTCTCAAATGGAGTAAGAAAATCAATAGATCTAGTAGGTAATCTGTTGATTAAGTAGTTGGCAGTTTGTAAAGCTTCAACCCAAAACTCATTTGGTAAACCAGACTGACAGAGTAGTGTTCTAGTGACTCCTAACAAATTTTTATGTTTAACTTCTGCAACACCATTTTGTTCTGGTGTGTGTGGGCAAGAGAGCTCATGTGTGATGCCCTGAGCAACACAGAACTGAGACAGGAAGTGGTTTAAAAACTCACCACCACCATCAGTTCTGATGGTAATGACATTGTGAGAGAACAATTTTTCAATTCTGGTAACAAATGAGGTAAAGGCATGTTTAAACTCAGATTTAGATGATAAAGGCAGAATCCAGCAATATTTGGTGTATTCATCAACAATGTTTGCATAATATAAAGAGCCAGACAAGTATGCAACATGACTGGGACCCCAAAGATCCATATGTAACAACTCCAGAGGTTGTTGAGCAATAGTACTAGACAATTGAAAAGGAAGTTTCTGAGTCCTACACAACTGACACTCATTACAAAATAGAGGTTTATTAGACACACTAGATAAATTCAAGCTTTTGCATATCCTCTGAAGAGTTTGAAAAGCAGGATGTCCAAATCTTTTGTGGAGAATAGTGTTGTCTGTGGAAATAGCTGAAAGAGCTTTGTTTGAGTTGCTGAATGTGAGGGGATAAAGGCCATTTCTATGAGGTCCTTGGAAGATAATCTTCCCATTGCTCAAGTCCTTCACAGAAAAGCCATGAGAATCAAGAGTTAATGAGCAGTTGTTGTCAGTTGTGAATTTATGAACAAATAATAGGTTGTGAGATGAAGCAGGAACAATGAGAATGTCGTTAAGTTTAAATGTATGATCATTAGCACATTTACTAGAAGAACCAGTATGAGTAATGAGCATACCGGATCCATTAGCAGTTTGGATCATCTCACTGCCATCATAAGAAGTAACATCTTCAACAGCAGTAGGATTTGAAGTAATGTGGTTGTTGGCTCCACTGTCAGCTATCCATTCCTCATTATCATCAAATATATCAGCAGCTGCAAGCATAACACTGAGATTTGGAGGAGGAGCTCTTCCTTGATATGAGAAGTTAAGTCTCTGATTGCAAGTGAGTGTTGTATGATCAAAATCTCCACATATTTGACACTTCTCAGCTGGTGTAGTACCTCTGCCATAGCTTGTCCTGCCACCAAAGATAACAGGATTTGGATATCTACCACCATGTGGATTGTAATGCCTACCACCGTGAGAATAACCTCTTCCTCTAAAAGATCCTCTGTTAGAATTATAGTTGCTTGAGGTACCTCTGAAACCTCCTCTAGATGGATTTGCTAAGAATGCTTTAGAGTCAGAATCTGTCATAAGGCCTGATCTCTTGTTTCTAGCATTGATAGAAGATTCTTCACTCAACAAGTTGTTGTGAAGTTCAATACTGGTAACAGGTGGATAACGATGCCTCATGGATGTAATAAAGGAGATGTAATCATCTTTAAGAGCATTCAGAGTAATAGTAACTAAGTCTCTGTCAGAAACAATATCACCTGCAGCTGCTAGCTGATCAGATAGTAGGCGGATTTCATTAATCAGTTGAGGTACAAATCGATCTTCTTGAGTAATGTTGAGCAGTCTGGCACGCAGCTGAATTGAGTGAGAAGCAGAAGATCTAGCAAAACGGTCTTCAATACTCTTCCAGAGTTGATGAGCAGATGTAGATCTAGAGAAGTAAACAATAACTTTAGGCTCAACTGTAGTGTTAATCCACATTCGGATAGTAGCATCAGCATCCATCCAATCAGTGTAAAGAAGATTTTCGACTTCATTAGCTTCATTTCGAGGAGTGGTGTATCTCGGAGGACATGGATAAGAGCCATTGAGGTATTTCTTGAGACGGTAACGTTGAATCACCGGATCCATAAGATTTCTCCAGGTAATGTAGTTTCCTTCATTTGGCTTGACGGTAATGAAACCTTGTAATTGATTCAGGGAAACAGATGAAATTGTACGAGACGTGGGATTATCCATTGATTCAGAAGTTGAAGGAAATTCAGCAATCATAAAGAGGAAAGAAGAAATTTAAGCAGAAAACAGACGAGAGAGATCTTGAATAAGAGAAATCAAGATGAAACAAACTTAAATCAGGAAAGTAAACTGCAAATTACTGGTTGTAGTAGCTTAAGAAAGCAGCGGAAAGAGTAGATCTGAATCGAAAAGAGATAGAACAGATCTAAAAATCAGGAAACTAAACTCTACTTCTCAAAAATACGGTCACCAACACGATTGAATAACAGCTCTATAAAGTAGTTGAATATGAAATTGACATCAAAACGACGGATTCAAGGATCGAAGAGAGTTAGTCCTAACTCTAACCGCTCTGATACCATGATAACATGGTGCTGGTGACAATGAAGTTTTCCATTACAGAGAAGGAGAAGATAAAACTGTTACAGACGAAATGTTAGTTGAGTTGAGTATTTAAGCTCAACCGAAACCGACACACAGAAATAGAAAAAAATCACACGTGCCACACGCACAAACACTCACACAAACATTTCACACAGATACAATTGGAGAGTCACATGACACACATGTGACGTCGTTAACCTTCACTGCATCATTGCCTTAACCTGCACTGCTTCAGTGTTTATCTCATTAATGTCTTCTTCATCATATATTCACAAGGAAGAGTACACATGTCGACATATAGTTGTTAAACAAGAACAAGGTCTGGAATAAGGAGTTTTGTGGTTGTGGAAGATGAAAATAAAAATAATCCTTATCTTATTCCACTCGATTTTACCAAGAAAGGCAAGCTTTTATTTTGGCAGGATTTGAGGTTTTTCTATTGTTACGCTCCAAAGACTGTCATACTTGAAAAACTTAGTAAGGATGAAAACGATAATAAAGGTGGGTTGAAATATTATCGAGCAGCGCAGCACATCAACAGCTTTGTTTCACTGAAAGCTCTTGGTGTTAAAAACTCTAGGATAAGACTAAAATACAACGGTAAGTAAACTGACCGATGGCAAAGGAATTACACAAAATTGATCCGAATAACTTTATCTAAAAGACTGCTAAAATATCAACTTGTTCTATAAGACAATAAATTCAAATAAATTGTTCTACTACTCTTTATGTCCAAATCGACCTAAAATTTAAAACAAAATCATATGCAAAGTTACAGATTTGCCCCGCCAGTGAACATTTATATACAACAGAATTAAAGTTGATTGAAAACAAAAATTTTAAACGCGGGAGAAACGGAGAAGCTGTAAAGAAATTTTTAACAACAATTTTTGTATTAAGCTCTGTAGGCTAGCTATATATCTAGCAGACCGAATGCTCCACGGAATGTGAATCATGGTAAACACCTCCAGAACTTGGCTTTGCCGCTTCATTTGGGGAACATATAGAATAAAGCAGCAGATGCCAGGAAGAGTCCCAACAACACCAGATATATCTGACATTCTGTAGTAGAAGAAAATGAAGAATGTTAGTCCCATTAATCTCAACACCAAAGTTATCAAACAAAGAACAATGAAAGAGAGAAAGTAACCTTGGTGCGCAAACAGACATATTTACTGGATCATCCAGTCACAAACACTAAAAATTAATGTTAATATGTGACCTTCAATAATTTATAAAACATAGCCAGGCAAAACTAGTCTAAAAGATGATACTGTAGTGAGTAAGTAGTGGCACTTTCAAAAGAGTTACACACATCCCAAACTAAAAGTTTCAAGACACAGTATTGTCTCATCTCCTTAGTAACACATAAATGACCATAGGAAATAAGATTGGAGAATACCTCCTCTACTTTAGAAAGTTATTGAATTCGCACCATATTATTGTAAGCACGATCATAATTCTCAAGGACCTACACAAATATATTATCACCAAGTCATATAATTTATCAATTGAAGCAAATAGCGATTATGCTAAGGTTAGTTAACAAGGGATAAAAAGAAAAACTACATTTTACAGGGATGGCTTTGGAAAATGCACGAAGTTTGAATTTCAATAACCAAACTATCACATTCCTACTGAAAGAGAAAACTAAGGACATACTAACTCATTTACTTTGAGCTGAGTGCATTTTTTAAAACTATTTAACAGGCCCTTCACAACACCAATCCAGGGCACGTAGCATAGCAAGAGGGCTAAAAAAAACTTATACCAGTGCTGCAATCTCTGTTGCCAAATGTCTTGCCCTCTCAACAAACTCACGTGCCTCATCATACTGTAAAAAAGAAAAGAAAAATTAGGCTATCTACATAGACTGAAATCATAAGAAAAAACAGTAGGCAAGGTCTATAATTATCAAAGAAACTTACCTTCCCTCGGCGAACCAATAAAACAACCCTAAAGAAAGTACTGTTACTACTTCCATCATCAGTTGCTTTAGGGTTCCCTAGAATCATCCATACGAGACACATAATCAGACATCTGATCCACTCACCCATGTTCCAAGTAGCACTGCATCCTGAAAAAAAATGCACCATATCTTTGAGAGGAAGCCAAGTATGTATACAGACAAAGTACTATAAAGGAGTAAACACAAACCATTGGCGCCATTTCCAGTCGAGCTGCAGGCTCTGCAGGTGTCCAAGATTCCTTGCATAGGTTATTTAGCTCTTCCCAGCGAGCTAGTGCAGCCAAGCATCGCATTCTCCCTGTCAGATATAAGGTCAACAGAAGAACCATTCCTTGCAGAGGTTATTGAGCTCTTCCCAGCGAGCTAGTGTAGCCAAGCATCACATTCTAAAGTAACTTCCACGGCCTTTTGCCAAGAGGTCTCGTTCTCAAAATTATTAGAACAATCTGTGTAGCAGCCATCACAATAAACTTCTGGAGCAAAGCACTCACAATACCTGTAGAGTAGATAAAAGAGAAATTAAATAAAGCATCTTGTAGTCAATAAAAGGAGATACAGACAAAAAGAGAACTCTAAGTTAATTAGCTAGCTCATTGATAATTACAGTAACATTGTTTGTGATAAGATTCAATAAATATATTAGTTCTACAGACAATCAGTGATATTATTGGACAGAGGATACATTCATGGTTAGGAAGTCTTTGTGGATGTTTCCCAAGGAGGCTGATGGAGACCATAAATCAACTCTATTACAACTTGCAACATGAAGTGTAGAGTCAATATTGGTACCAAACAAAACCCTATACTTCTCATATCAGCTCCAGCAGGTACCCCAGTGACAACACTACTTGTACCAGGGTATAGCTGGTGACAGCACTACCTACCAACCTTAACCTGCAACCACATTCATAATTTTTATGTGATTTGTACCCAGGTATCAATGGACAAACATTATCTATACCCAGGTACCAGTGGTGACAACACTGATAATACCCAGGTACAGGTGGCGAAAACATTGATAGTACACAGGTATAAGTGGTTACAATGCTAGAGTTAGACAAAAATGAAAGCCGACAGTAACCTAAACAGTTTAATCGATGTAATATAGTGTCTATCTAATATATTCAATCAAATTTTATGACGTGAGTCACACAACAACTGAAACAGAAGCATTCTATCGATTATACTTCCATTTGGAGCCACAATATCAAAAGTTGTGCAACAATGTGGTGGTATCGGTAAAGCGCAAATGCACAATGATATGTAACAACAAGATATTCATGGTCGTAAACGGAAGCATAGAGCATCTACATCACTACCAAAACTAAAATTCAGTAGATTTACAGCTTTCTCAGAGGAAATAGGCAATCCATCAAACATAACACTAACTTCAACACATTGATACACAATAAATTCACATACTGTAAACCCTAGATTTATCAAAATATCATAACCAAACAAAATTCATGATTAAGAACAGAGATTAATGAAATTGGATCTCTTTATAACAGAAATTAACATCAAAATTATCAAACAGTTCTTTAACATCCCAAATCAAATCCAAACCCTATAAATAAACAGTTGTAGAACATCACTAGTGACTAGGTTTTATTCATACCCAAATTTAGAAAAAAATGAAATTAAAGCAAAAATAAATTTGGGGTTGGCCTCTTACTGGTTGTTGGGTTCATTTTTTAACCCTATTCATTTAATTGGGTTGGTGGAGAGGGCGAAGGAGGAGGTTGCTGGTGTTGCTGTTGGTGTTGGTAATGGTGGTGTCGATGCTGTTGGTGGTGGATTCGGAGAAGATGGAGGAAGATGGTCGAGTTGACGTTGTTGTGTTGGTCGTGGAGATCGTGGAGTTGGCGTTTGCCGGTGGTGGAGATGGAGATGATGGAGAAGAAATCTCTGTGAAGAAACTTTTGTTTTGTGATTTTTGTGAATCTGGTTTGTGCGAGATATTTTGGTTTAAGTTTCTAAACCTGTAGGGGTAAAACCATCAACCGTACTTGTAACGTATCAGATGTCTTAAAAAACAATATGAAGTTTTAGCGGTCTCATCCATTACACCAAATTTCTGAAAGGAATTAGCCACGAGATTTTGTGTCTCGAAAATGTTCTTGTTTAGCTTATGATGTTCTGGAATTTTTCTACTTGTTATGTTTAGAGTGTTTAAAGAAATTTTAGACTTGAAGTCTTTGTCCTATAATCAATCTTGTTATTGATGTCTTTATATGGCTTTTGTGTTTAAGAGATGGAGAGTTCATTGTTACTTCCATTGGTTATACCTGCATGCATTCTTGGTACTGCAAGTTGTGTCAAATTTGACCAAGCCCTTGAAGCACATAATGGAACTTTTAAAATTAGCTCAAAACTTGCTACTTTGAAGACCCTTCTAATAATTCTTGACCTCACAAGATGTGATTTCCTTTCATTATCTTCTTGTGTTTTTTTGAAAAACTTCTTAGAAACCTTTGTGCCTGGAGAAAGATTGAGCACACCTGGTGTTCTCAATAAGAATGATGATTTGAAGGATACTGCTTACATTTTTATTCATGGTACAGAAATGAATGACGCAACTATGGCCAATGGTTTTTCGGTTTTTATACTAGTGGGATGAAGTAGTTACATGGTGGAAGAGTCACCGAAAATGGACCAATACAATCTTTTATTAACTGTACCGGGAGGGAAGAAACTTCACATCCAAAACCCAACCTATCCGTTTTCATCTGTTTTTTTTTTTTTAAATTACTTCACCTATGTTAGGATCCGACACCGATATGTAGAACCCTGATGAGATATAATCCTTTAAATTGGGGATTAGCCACCTCAGAATTGAAGAGAATTGTAGAGAAGAAAGACAAGTTAAGAAAAGAATAGTTGTATTGATTATTAGATGATTATACCCTAGAACTATGAATATACAGAGAACATATAACTTGACTCCTAAGCAAATACTCTAAATAAGGAAATATAAACGTACTCCTAAAATAAGTATACCGATTGGTGTTGGTATCCCAACATCCCCAACCCCTTGAGACACAACTTGTCCTCAAGTTGGATCATAAAATGACTTCCATATTCATCATGCTCCGCAAATGCTATCCAAGGTGGCTTCAAAATTACGTATTCAACATGTTTCAGAAATGCGAACCAAGGCGGCTTCCATAATCTTGATAGGCTTGAGTAGTATACTATGAGAAAAGCACCGTTGCAGCATGCAACCAGATGATACTTGGTTGATAACTTTTGAATTTTCTTGCCCCGATCAAATAATGTTTGAGCAAAACCGTCTCTGCAAACTAATTTGTTGCAAAAAATTATAAACTCCTTCATGCTTCCACGCTCTTTATAAGTCATATCACTATATTTCCTTCCTATTACTCCACCCTTCTTAAATAGGACCTTGACCTCAAGGTCCGGTCTTGGCTCAAGAACAATTTCTGAAAATCCATTTGGCTCCATACGACTTTCATAGACTTGTGGGATAAACATTAAGTAGTGCAAAATGTAATCTATTCTCAAGAAATGCAAATAAGTTCTCACAGTTATGATAGACAAATACATAAGCATTAGCAGATAGTCAAACCTACAAGGGAGTCGGTAGCACAGGACCTTCTCGGCTGTCTACTATAGTCCTCAACTGAAATTGCAATAATATATCATCTTCACATTCACCACAACTCCAAACCAAATAGTAAACCTGCTTGTTGTCAAACAACGTGCACACCTTCCTAATCTCATGGAGCTTTGCAAATTGAGTTTTCCCATTGATCCAGAAGACATCTTTACGTAGAAAAATCTGATCAAATAATGCATGTGCGATTATAAAGTTAATCACTTTCATCCACGGAGAAGTTAGAGAACTCTCGACATTGTTCCTTTGTGACATTTTCACAAATTGCTTACCCACATCACTACAGTCACCATTTTTAAGGAATGGAAATAACATTGAGTTCGCACAAAAGGAATCCAGACGGTACCCGCACTTAACGATCAACTTATCAACCCATTTTCCATTGAATTTTCACATGAAAATTGACCCATTAATCAAAACAATCAAACAAGAAGCAAGTGTATCAGTACCATAAGAATACCTTTGAATAAGTTCCAACTCCTTACCCCGATCAAATAACATTCTACTAAGACCAAAACAAAGAGTAACAAAGTCTTTACGATTGAACTTGTTGTGGACAGCAGTACGCAACTCTATTGCACTGTCAAGTTCTTCATAATTTTTCCCTTCTAAATAGTTTGCATGAGTTTCGGCGACTTCTTTGGTTAGAAAATTGTTACCAATAACATCAAACAATTCATCACTTTCTTCATTAAATAACGAAGGGATTAATTCAAGAGAATCATCTTGTGCTTCCTTTGATAGAATAAAAGAGTCTTGATTGAAATATGTGACATTTTCAATTTCTGAACATACATCACAGACAACTTGAGTGTTAGCATGCACGGTAACCTCTTTAATCTCAGCTTTGTCGATTATTAGCTCCTCCACAATAGTCGTTGCTTCGACAACCTCAGTTTTCTCGACAAATTTCTCTTGCTCTTCCTCAAATGGAAAGGAATCAATCACCGAGTATTCGATAATGATTTCTTCCTCAATCTTCATAGAAGATACTTATGTCTTATTAGAACTATATAGAGGATTATTATCTTCCGGTTTCTTTTCTGATAACACACCTTCAGTTCCAATAACAGCAGTATCGGTAATTTCTACGCTTATTTTCTCTTCACCAATTCTACATACTTTTGTCGTAGCATAAGATTGAAAAGGAATAAGAAATTTAGTACATGTTTGCGCTTCCTTGGTAAGAGTGTTGCAAGGATAAATACGAGTGTCCAAATCGAGAACAAAGTCTACAAAGGAATTCTGGCCATGTTCGTTCTCCCAAAAAAGAATTCTGGCCATGTTTGGCTTCGGCAATTATATACCACATCTTTGCTTTACCCTTGAAATGGACATCAGCCAAGGGTACTTTTTGAGCATCAGGTACACCTAGAATACGAAAGTAGAATTCCATTCCAATAATCCAGCCTTCCAGATAAATACAGGGAACTTCACATCATTGTTTGTTTTGGAAGCAAGGTCAGGATTAAGAATGAATGCAAATTTCTGGAGACTATCTGTAATACTGTCTGCAATAGTGTCTATATTCTTCATAGTTTCTGTACGCAATTCTTGCAGTAAATATTCCAACCAGTGATGACGAATCCCTTGTAATCGCTGATGTAACAAACTTTCTAGCAGCAATTTTTTTTTTTTTTTTTACTGTGAAGTAGCGGAAGATATGATAAGGGAAAGAAAAAAAATTTAGAGTAAAAACTGGTCTCAGATCGAACTGCTCTGATCCAGATGTAGGATCCAACACCGATAAGTAGAACCCTAATGAGATATAGTCCTTTGAACTGGGGATTAGCCACCTTAGAATTGAAGAGAATTGTAGAGAAGAAAGAGAAGTTAAGAAAAGAATAGTTGTATTGATTATTAGATGATTATACCCTAGAGCAATCTATGAATATATAGAGAACATATAACTTGACTCCTAAGCAAATACTCTAAATAAGGAAATATAAACGTATTCCTAAAATAAGTATACCGATTGGTGTTGGTCACAACAACCTGAATCAATTGGGAAAAAAATCAGTCAATAATATGACTACAATCAAGAAGCGCGGTCCCTTAGGCCCCTTCCCATGGGTAGCCTTATTTGCCCCACTATGGAAGGGACAAACACCAAAAACCAGCAGGCAAACCGCCAGATTTGTCTGTTTGCCGGTTTGTATGGACATACTAGCGGTCGCTAGTGACACACTCGGTCGAGAGAGTAACTCTCGGCAGATAATAAGAAAGTCGACACCGAGAAAATGAATCTCGACAACGAGATTCATAAGCTCGATCGATGGTAACTCTTTGTTTTGCAATAAATGCATCCAACGACCCACATTTTCCAACCTCTATAAATACTTCATTTTCAAAACCATTTCAACTCACTCCACCTCCTGAAAATCTGTCAGAGAGTTTTTTGGTCATTTTTTTCTAGCTTTCTTAGTATTTTTGATCATGGATCCCCGTTTTGGAATTAGTAGTCAAAACCCCCAATATAGAGTGATTACTCAAGATCCCCGTTATGGAAATTGGAGTCAAGAATCAGCCTATGGGACTATTATTACTCTAGAAACCTCCCAGAATACCAGCAGAAAAGGGAAGAAAGCCACAGCGCCAAAAAAACCTAGGGGTAACAAGTTCTCAACTTATGAAGATGAGAACATTTGTCGTTATTACGTTTACTTTACTCAGGATTCGGTTCAAGGTGTACAACAAAAGTTCAAAACCCTTTGGGGCAATATCCATTACAAGTTTCAAAGCGAAACTGGTAATCCCAAGTCTCGTAATGTTGGAAGCCTCTATGATCACTTTGGTGTAATTACTTCTGAGGTTGCGTTGTATGTGGATGCAATCACCCAAGCCACTCGAAACAAGAAAAGTGGTGAGGGTCAAAGGGATATTGAGTTTAGGTGTCGGCCCGACTGGATTCACAAGACTAGTAAACCTTTCCATTTCGAGACTTGCTTCTTCATCCTGAAGGTGTTACCCAAGTTCGACCCAGAGATTTTGGCTGGTAACATGGAG
>JAJJMA010339282.1:0-19307 GCA_023529015.1 Papaver nudicaule
GAGTGTTTTGACAATCTTGTCCCCTCTCTCATTTTTCACCATCTACAGAAAGTCCCCTGGTTAGTGTGGAACAGAAATGTTTCATGCTAAGCACTCAGATGGTGATGACAATGGTATGAGGTTTTCCATCTAATACTAGCACAGGGTCTCATGGACTAAAAGCAAATTCGTTTGTAAGTACATACACGCTGCTAAACAGGGTGTCTGGTTAACGGGATGACGGTGTCTTCGAGGTTCGGGGCATTCCGGGTGAGTACATACATAGGCTTCAGGGTTCAGGGTTCAGGGCCCCAGTGTCATGCATGTGAGTACATACATAGGCTAGGTCTTAGCCAAGAAAATGAATGGGAGGAAGAGGTTTTACCCGTTTTAGCAGAGAGCTTTCCCTCCTTCTTGTCATGATCAAGTCCTTGTTTCTCCTTGATCATCTCCACCGATGCTTTACGACACAATGATCGACCCAGTGGTAGCTGGCAGCAGTAGTTGGTAGAGAGGTACGGGGGGAGTCGATCGTATTCCTTTTCCTTGGTGTGGATCCGGACGTCTTCCGTTCTTGGTGTAGAGTATGTGCCATCCCGTCTCGGTATCCCCTCTTGCCGCCTTTAATGTGTAGTGAAGTTCCAGGAGGACATCGACGCTTATGAGGTGTGGCTCCATGATGTGTGGTGCCCTGAGGTGTGGCTCCATGATGTGTGGCGCCCTGAGGTGTAGCTCCATGGTCTTGGTAGCGTCGTGGATGCCGGCGCTACGAGCTTTGCACCATAGTCTATTCGTTGTAAACTTCGGCAGTCTGCGTCTTGCGTGTTTCCTGATGTTTGCGCCAGATATCTTGACTCCCTGGTTGTATCACCACGAAATTTTTACACGTGGTAGTAGACATCCAGGGAAGTGTTGTTTCCAAAAATCTCTTCGAGGCTCTTCGTAGATTTCCCGCAGTACTCGGCGTGATCTTGCACATGATTCCTGATTGTGCGTCTCGCGTGTGCTGTAGTGTTTGTGTCGTATCTCTCAATCCCCTTGGTGGATTGGCACGAAATTTTATTATGTGTTGGGAGACATACATAGAAATATTGTGTCCGAAAATCTTTCCAAAATCTCTTGTGGATTTCTCAAACCGGTGGTTTCTTCGCAACGGAAGTTGCTGGCGCAGGAAATTCTGACAGCTCTTCTTTTCTCCAATGTTCGCGCCATATTTCTCAAACCACATGGAGTTATTGTATGAAATTTTACCACAAAGTTGTAGACATTAAAACGGAGTTTGTGTATAAATTTTACCCAAGGACTCCTCACGAGCTCTCCGCAGGAACTGTTTTGATTTCGTATGTAAGTTCTTTCCACTTGCTTTGGTGCGCTGTAATGTTGGCGTCATATCTCTTGATCCACGGATTGGATCGCCACGAAAATTTTACACATAACATAATACACCTGAAGGAAGATGCTGTCTAAAATTCACCTTCAGATCTCTTACTGATCTTCCGCGTTGCCCGTTTTCGTGAAGGTTGTCGTACAGCGAATTTGGTACGTAGTCGGGAGCACGTCTTTGTTTGTCTCCAGAGTAGGTTTGCTCCATGGAGACCCAAAATAAGATAATTTCTCCACAATATGGTTTACCGTACTTGTTTGGTAGCTCTAACACCGAGGTTGTGGGCGATAGTGTTGATTAGAGTTCTTCCCTTGAGTCTCCCTTCCTTCGAGAGATCTGTAGCGGGTAGTTCCATGTTGTATGGACATCTCTGGTCGAGTAGGCTCTTCCCATGATGATGAAGCGCTTTGGCAGAGATAAGGGAGCATTTGTTGTACTTCACGTTTCCCTTTGGGTCGTGGCAGCCGGTATTGCTATCGGTACTTGGTGGGGTGAAGAGCGGCGGTGGCGAGGAGTCCCCGACTATGTTTTCTGATATCTTATCAGCACCTCTTGTTGAGTTCGCCTTCCCTCGCAGACACATGTGTATTGGCCTTTCGAAGACGAGGAGGCAGAGTGTTCTTTCTAGTTGTTGAGACTTATCGGGGCGGGGTAATCCGGTTGCTCCTTCCTTATTCAGGCGTCTAGTAGCTCCAGTACTTCGTCGAAGATGATGAGTCTGGGAATCCTGCATAGGCTTCAGTCCTCGTACTCCTCGCGGTTGTTGTTGCAGATCTGCATCTTGTGGTTGGGTCACATTCTTGCTTGGGACCCTTTGAGTTGTATTGTGTTGATGTCCTATCGTCTGGTTTCGACGGGTCTCCTGTTATCACGATCTTCTTCAATCCTTACAGCTTGGATCCTTTCCTATCAAGACAGGGACGGCTGTGGTTGATCGTTTTGTGGCTTCTGAAGTTTGAAGTCTGAACTTCTTTCAACGAGGAGCGTCCCATGAGAGAGGGGTCTTTTGGATAGGGAGGTTGGTGTGGACGAGATAGAGATGCACCTCCTCCTTTTGGTTCTCCAGGGGGTTTCTCTTGGTCGAGTAGCAGAGTTGGACTGTTGGACATGATTATGTTCAGGTTTGTCTTGAGAGTCCAAACCTTGGAGTTCCTGGCTGGCTGCAGTGGTAACTCTGGAAGCCCCCATGTCTCGTCGTCATTATATTAGCGATGATGGAGCTGTCCGTCCCTTCAGTGTTTGTTGGTAAGTCTTTTGTTGCCATGGGTACTATGAGCTTGATTTATCCCTTTTCAATAGTTTCGGCGCCGTGGCTTGTGTTGTGATCTTCTTCGACCCATACTGTCACCTGAAGTCTTCGAAGCGAGCTCGAAGACGTCGTATGCTCCGGGTGTGTCGCCTCTGTAGATGGACTCTTCCTCTTATTCCCTTCGGTGATGGTACTCACGGAAGGTAAATTGTTGTTGTACGGCTCGTTGATGAGGTTGAGGTCGTCGTCAGCATCACGAGCCTCTTCGCTTCCTAGGGGTTTGGCCCTCTCTAGTAGCGTTGGTGCAGGCGAGGCAATTCTTTTGCAGTTTTAGGGAGGGTTCAGTAGACAGGGATCATTTCGCAGAGCTCCAATGTCGGGTAAGGTTGTCGTACTAAGTGCAGGCTCTGCCAGTGGGGCTCCGGGAATTTCTGAGTCTCAGTACTCGGTGGTGTCGATGCTCCCCCCTTGGGGAAGGGGGCCCTCTACACTCTGTGTAGGCACGTTAGTCAGTGCTGGTGAACTGGCATCGTCTCCTCCTCTGGGTTCTGGAGTGGTCTCTTCAAATCGTCTTTTGCGGCATATCCGAGTTCTGGCTCTCTCCATGTTGAGGTTCTCCTTGAGTAGAGATCATCTCGTCATCCTAGACGGGGATCGTTGCGGTGTTCGTATTAGTAGCAGATCTGGGAGTTCCTTTGGCTTGTGAACTTGTTGACGGTTTCGTGGTTAGAGTTTTGAGATGAGCCGAGACTTCAACTTGGGTCTTGATCCGTCTTTCCGGAAGGTCGTCTCGACACTTGGCTAGTTCCTCCGAGATTGGCGTCCTTGGCACTTCCTCTTCCTTTAGGGTGGTAGCATATGTAACTGCGTTCTCCCCCGCCTTTCGTTTGAGGTTGAACGATTCTGCATATTCTTTGAAGTCTGGGATGGTCTCTAAGACTTCGGGTGGTATGTCATAGGGGATGAGTTCACCTTCTCCTCGGAGCTTGTCACGTACAATTCCAGACTCCGGAAGGGCTTTGATGGAGATTCTTATGGCTGTGCCGATGTCTACTGCCGGTTTTCCAGGGTTTTTCTCTCGAGTAGCTTTCCTCGTGGTGAGTCCCCGGTGACTCGGTGAATGTAGGCTATCAAATAAGAGAGGGGTGGACGAAGTACCTTCTTGATCGAGGGGGTCCTCATCGACTCCCCTAGGTTCTGCAGGCGCCTTGCTGCTCTTTTGTACAAAACGCTCCATGAACTCCAGAGGGAGCGTCTCCTGGTTGTCGCAGATCCATGGGCTTCCCAGCATCAAGTCGCTCTCGAGGGCTCCCTTAACAATGTGGAACTCCGCTATGGTTGGGATCGTGGCGATTTCAACGGGAAGGTCGATCCATCCGTAAGTCTGTACTCCAACTCCGTCAGGACCTTTGATGACGGCGGGGGCACGAATGGCTATGTTTCGAGGGATGTTGGCGGCTCTGAGAGTCTTGACTGGAACGGTGTTCACCGGAGATCCTGGGTCGATGAGCGTCTTTGAGAATTCACCACCAGACACGTGGGTGGTCGTAAGGAGTCCCCAGCCTTGTCCTCGTGTTTTCAGCTCCTGTTTGGACATCGTCTGCTCATTGACTTCCTTGAAAGGTAGGCGTTTCCCTGATACTAACGTGTTGAGTGCTGTGAGCATGTCTTTTCGATGTGGTTTCGAGAGACAGAGAGTCTCGCATTATCTCCTCCACTCTCTCGTTCACCAGCTCCTCGGGGAAGGTGAACGCTTGTTTCGTAGGCGCAATTCCCCAGACTCCTCCTTGGCTTGGAAGATCTTGGGCTTGCTACCTCTTCGGCTGTAGGAGGGCGTTGAGTCGAAGGGAGTCTGATTACCCCGTCCTGGATCCAAGTGTTTAGCAACTCTAGTACGTCCTCCATGGGAAACGGGTAGTATGGTATCTCTGAATTGGCTTTCTGCCTCCGCATCTCCGGCTGTTGTGGTCCTCCCTGGTTCATGTTCTTGTTTGGGGGTCCCGGAGCCGAATTAGTGCGTTTTGGATGCGTACCTTCCGTGGCAGGGCCTTTCCTCCGTACTTCGTGCGGGTACGGTGTTCGGTGTGGATAGGTAGCGCCACTTCTTTTTCTCGATTTCGTAGTAGCTTTTCCAAGTTGCTTGCCGTGAGGTCGTTTGGTGGATCAATTCCTTCTTGTCGTTGTTGCAAGTCCCCTTCCGGTATCGCACTTCGCGCCGTTGGGTCTTGTGCTTGGTGTTCAGCGAGGTATTCTCCCGTCCTTCTCTTCCGGTCGTTGTGCAAGCTTCTATTGTTTTCTTCAGTGAGTTCTCCATGCTTTAGTAGTTGGATCCTCTCCCTCAGCGTGGGTATTATAGAGGTGGACCTCGCGGCTGCCTCCTGGGGAAAGAAGAGGTGGTGTAGGCTCGAGGGGCTCCTCGGGTCGGTTGGTTGTCGCTCTTGTGGTGTGCGGCCATAGGCGACTCGTCCCTCGTCCGGGTGATGGTTCTTTCCAACAAAGCGGGTGCAGTGGTGACGGACCTCTTCGCAGCTTTATGGAGTTCAGAGAAGGTCTGGAAGCGGAGGTTCTCCAAGAGGGCTCGGTATACGGGAATCATTCCGTTGATGCAAAGCTCCACCAACTGCTGCTCCGTTATTGGGGTGTTGGGTATAGCCGAGATGATAGGTGTTGAAGGGGAAGTTTCTTGGGTAACATGTACGTCGAGTGTATTGCTGGATGCAGGTGGGTTGGTAGGTGATGCGTTGGAGGCTACATCACCGTCCGTTGAAGAGTTGGGGTTTTTGGTATCTGATACCAACCTAAGTTCAACCATCTTTGAGCAAGTTTCTCTGGAACCGAGAGAATGATCTCCCATTGTGGTCGCCAACTGTTTTTACCTGGAAAAACAATGTACCGTCTCTGGGTACTTTCGTAGTGCTCGGAGATCAAAGTCGAACAAGGCAAGCATAAACCAAGGATGGCCGTTCCCACCTTGCTTCGGTCACAGAGAGGATAGAGGTTGGTCTAGGGAGGGAAACATCGAAGAAACTTGAGATCAGGTTGAGGATGTGTTTTGGGTGTAAGAGTTCAAGATCTCCGTCGTGAAGTCGACTGGAAATCTCCAAGGCTAGAAACGTATTTCGATTCTCAGGTGTTTTCTCTGAGGCTCTGGTTGTTTCTGTTATGTGTGTTCTAGGTGTTCTGAACGTTCTGCCTTGGAAGATAGAGGAAGCCTCTATTTATAGGTTGAACTCACCCTGATCTCTCGACAGAGAAGGTGGGAGTCGTGGAAAAGTGGAGGAGTGGAGGACATGCGTTGGTTTCCGTAACTGCCTGAGTCGTGTGGAACATGCCCACTCGCGCCATCTTCTCGTAACTGTCCACTATCTCCATCAGTTTCTTTCAACTGCCGTAGACCGCTAGACCAATACCCCTAAAGTTATCCCCCCGTGTGATGTTTTGATATCTCGTGTAGCATAAGTGTGGCGTAGTTGCATTGAACCAGGCAACATTGCGTGGCTATGGCCATGATTTTGGCCAAGAGTAGGCATGGCGTCATGGCCTTTTGGCCAGGCCAATCCCTTTGGCTAGGCCAATCCTTGTGGCGCCATGGTTTATGGCGCCATGGCCGTGTTTTAGACATGCCATTCATCTTGTGGCGCCATGAATATGGCGTCATGGCCTTTTGGCCAAGGCAAAACATCTTGTGGCGCCAAGAATATGGCTCCATGGCCTTTTGGGCCAGGCCAATCCCTTTGGCTAGGCCAATCCTTGTGGCGCCATGGTTTATGGCGCCATGGCCGTGTTTTAGACAGGCCATTATCTTGTGGCGCCATGAATATGGCGCCATGGCCTTTTGGCCAAGGCAAAACATCTTGTGGCGCCATGAATATGGCGCCATGGCCTTTTGGGCCAGGCCAATCCTTGTGGCGCCATGGTTTATGGCACCATGGCCATGTTTTAGACAGGGCATTCATCTTGTGGCGCCATGAATATGGCGCCTTGGCCTTTTGGCCAAGGCAAAACATCTTGTGGCGCCATGAATATGGCGCCATGGCCTTTTGGGCCAGGCCAATCCCTTTGGCTAGGCCAATCCTTGTGGCGCCATGGCCGTGTTTTAGACAGGCCATTCATCTTGTGGCGCCATGAATATGGCGCCATGGCCTTTGGGCCAAGGCAAAACATCTTGTGGCGCCATGAATATGGCGCCATGGCCTTTTGGCCAGGCCAATCCCTTTGTGGCACGGCCTTGGCTCTTGGCCAAGGTTGATTTCTTGCGAATCCATGGTGGCTTCATGGTTTGTGGTGCCATGCTATGTGGCATTTATGGCTTTGACATCTGGCCAAGGTCGACTTTGGGCAGCCTGTGCCTTAGTCGTGGTGTGAGTGATTATGCTACAACACACTTGAGGTCATGGCGTGTTTATCCATGGTATGCTAAACCATCCTGAACTTGGGATTAGGTCCGCTTAGGCCTGTTTAGGCTGGTGTATGCTTCTCAGAGAGATCCAGACCGGCCTGGAGCTTCAATATTCCGAGGTTTGCACCAAGACTCGTGTGTGGAGTCGTATTTAAAAGGAAATCCACGAGGATGCGTCTCTGTTAAGAGGAAATCCACGAGGATGCATCTCTGTTAAGAGGAAATCCACGAGGATGCGTCTATGTTAAGAGGAAATCCACGAGGATGCGTCTCTGTTGATTCTTCACCGTGTACCATTTAGTGGCCTGACTCTGGGCAGATCAATGGGTTTAATATGTTGGTGAGATCATTAGTACTGCTCTATGATATTACCCTCCCCACCGGAGTTATAAGGGAGAGCTCATAGAGAGTTTATTTGGCTCATGGAATGGGTTGCACTCTGAGCTATAAAGATGAGCCTGAATAGGTGATTGCCTTTAATAAGACATGGTTTCAAGAGTGTTTTGACAATCTTGTCCCCTCTCTCATTTTTCACCATCTACATCGACCAGTTTGGAAACACAACAACAAGAACAGACAAGTTCAACAGTTCAATTCAGTGCAAGTATAATCAATCCATCTCATCGATAATTGATCAACTCTTCTCACTCAGCATTCAATATCTAGTGAGAACTGAATATCCATTCTTCTTAGCAATTTAATCACATCATCACAGAAATTATAACAATTCTCTGATCTCATCTTCCTCTGCTTCCCTCACTAAACCAACCCTATCTTCTTCTTGTAACTGAAGCAATACTCGAACGGCCATTTCTTGGTTTAGGCGAGTCTTGTTCGATCTTGACCTCTCGAATACCATTACAACTTCATATTACATCATCACACTTCACACTTTACCCCTCATATTCTCATTATTGTTTTACACCTAAAACATTTGGCGACCACAGTGGGAGGTCATTATCTCGGTTGTAAGAAAAAATATGGTTGAAACTAGGAGGCAAATTTCAGAGAATACAAATTCTCCAAGTATCACCAGTGGCCCCACAACCTCATCTGTTATGAGTGGGGCTACAAACCCTAGGGTTAGTGGCGCCATCACCTCTGCTGGTCCCACCAGTCAAAACGTGAACCCTATCACATCTCAAAACCCTAATTTCATGGTTCCCTCAACTCAAGTAGGGTCCACCTCATCTCCATCCTTTATGGACGTCCCACCCCATATGTGGGGTCCACAACATCTCTACCTCCTGCTATCACGTCCCCCCTCTCTCATGTTGTGGGTACCACCACTACTACCACCTCTTCAACTCCTTACACTCCTATCTCAAGCCGCACAGAAGCCTTTCTCTTTGGGCCCCGCACTGGAGAAACAAGGAGTACTGAGGGCTCACATAGCGTAGCGGATCTCATGAAGACCCAACAAGATTTAGCCCTAAGTCAAAACAACATGGTGTAAACCCAATTTGAGCTTCTGATGTGTTTGAGATCTCTCTCAGAGAAATTAACGCCACCAACAAACTTAGGGTTAACTCGTGCAAAAATCCCTGTCAACATCAACAGGGTGGGTCCCTCTCAAGTTCACGTGATCCCTGATGATCAAGACACTCATGTCCACACCACACGTGAGCCAGGCACAAGTTCTCAACACAACTTCGTCACTCGTGAAGATTTACAGAATCTTCTACAAGCTCAGATTGTGGAAAATTCAGATTTGTTTCATCGTCATCAACCTCCATATCCAATTGAAATTCAACGTGAATCTCTTCCTGAAGGATATGTCACGCCTTCATTCTCGATGTATAATGGTATTGGGAATGCCCGAGAACATATATCTCGCTTCCTAGAATCAATGGGAATACATGAAAGAAGCCAAACTGTATGTCTCCAAGAATTCTCGAAATCTCTGACGGGAAAGGCATACACTTGGTATAATAATCTAGCTCCTAACAGCATTCTCAGCTGGAGCCAGATGGTTAATGCTTTCCTCAAGAAGTACTTCTTCGTGTCTGAGCAACTCACTCTCTCCGATTTGGGAAGACTTTATCAGCGAAACAATGAACATCCAGATGATTACATGACGAGGTTCAGAACTCGTGCAATGGATTGCAATGATCCAAACGTGACCGAATTGCAGTTGGTGGAGCTTTGCATCAATGGAATGATACCAGTATATCGGGCCTTATTGGAGAATCTGGATATTAACAATTTCACCAAGCTCCATAAGTCCGCCAAATGATCCGCAACTATTGCACCCCCGTTACTAGAAAGGCCCAGGCCTGTAAAGGTTGAAGAAAGTCGTGGTGAGACACGTGCCAGCAAGCGACTCGTCAACAAGCAATATAGCTCTCTTCCCTCAGTTCATGCTGTCACTGAAGGTGTTAAGAGGAAGGTGCCTACTCCTGAGGCCCCACAACTAAAACATGTGGCCCCAACTCAATCTCAGGTTCCTGCACGGGTCCCAGCTAATAATCCTGCACCAAAAGCACCACGACAACCGAGGGAATTCCCTAAAGTTCCTGATTTCCCTTGTACCATGGATGAAGTGTAGAGCTCCTGGAAGCATGGATTCAAGATGGTGATGTCAAGTTACCTCTTGTACGGAGGGAGCCTACAGCACAAGAAATGACGGATCCCAAGTATTGTCATTTTCATAGATTCGTCAATCATTCCACCAGCGAGTGCCATCGACTCAAGCAAATCTTCAACGAAAAGATCGAGTCAGGAGAGTTGAACTTGGGGACCGAGGGCGTGCATAAGAATCCACTTCCTCAGCATCAACCTCAACGTCAACATCAACCCAACATTCGAAATTTCACTATCTCCGGAGAATCTGTCAAGCAAACTGTTAATTATTTACTGGAGAATTTATGCGAGCCCTTGCATTTTTCTAGGAGCCAGCGAAGAAACATTTTCGCCGCCCTCAACTGGATTGCTAGTGGCAAAGAGCTTCCTGTACTTGAAAAACATGAAGAAGCTCAGCCAAAACCTAACGAAGTTACACCAGAGATGATAGCGGGAGGGGAGCGTGTCCCAATACCACTTATCTCCGCTCGTCTCAAAGGTACAAATTTCAAGAAAGTTCAAATTGATGCTGGTGTCATGGTTAACTTAATTCCAATCAAGACACTTCAAGCAATTGGGATTTCTAGACGGGATGTCATCTATTATCCCACAGTGACAAAAGATTCAAAAGGAAATCTCCAAGACATATATGGTCATGTTACTTTGGATCTAAAGGTGGACTCTGCTCGCACCAAAGCAAAGTTTCATGTAATCAAAGAGGATGAGGAGCACGACATGATCTTAGGACGTCCCTGGCTTCATGGGAAAAGATTTGTGCCTAGAATCTCACCAGTAATCATCAAAGGCCAAGAGTTCATGTTTGACCAAGAAAGTTGCAACGTGGGAAAGTTGGAGTACCATGTGGGGTCTGAAACTCTGGTGATATTCAAAGAGGTACGTGAAAGTGATTTGAAGTACTTTATTCAGAATTATTTACTTAACGAAAATCTTATCCAATGTGCCCCTACACAAGGATTGGATAATTCTCCGACATGGGGACTTGATTGCATCAAGTCCATCAAACCCTCTGAGGCACCTCATGAGGAGATCAAGGCCACTACAAATAGGTGGGTTCGGGCAAAGCAACGGTCTTATAGGCGAAAGACACCTGAGATGTCATGGGTTCCTAAGGCTGCTTTTCAAGAAGGAGATAAGGTTATGCGACACACTAACCGAAAAGTAACTTTTATTTCCTAAGGATGGATATTCAGTTCTCACTAGATATTGAATACTGAGTGAGAAGAGTTAATCAATTATCGATAAGATAGACTTGATTATACTTGCACTGAATTAAACTGTTGAACTTGTCTGTTCTTTTGTTCGTGTCTTTTCCAAACTGGTCGAGTGACCTATTTATAGCAATATATTCTCAACTGATCTCGTAAGAAGTGGAAGAGTGGGAGTGAGGAACGAGTGGGGTCAGTTGTTAAGAGTCTTGCGCCTAATAATAGGGAAGACTAACAACCCACTACCTTATCCCATCTTCTCAGCAACGTTCACACGACTTGGTTTCTTTCTCGTTAAGTGATTGAGCCGTTGCAATCAGACGTGCCGTAGACCGCCAAACCAAAACCCTAAAGAATATCCCCCCATGTAACTTACTTGATTCTCGTAAGATTTGTTAAATATTTGTTAAGTCAAAGATGACTAGGTGCAAGTCGTACCAATTACTGGTAAACTCAGGACTTTGCGATAAGATAGAGATTTAAGCGATAAGCTTGAATATCTCCTTGAGATTTGGTCTAAGGATTGAGCCGGGCAATCGCCATTTAAACCAATAAGATAAGTCTAAGGGTTGAGCTAGCAACCGCCATTTAGACTTGATAAGATAAGATAAGTCTAAGGATTGAGCAATGCAATCGCCATTTAGACCGAGAGGATTTCAGCAACTCTCTGTGGCAACAGTCAAGTAAATACGACTTTTGGTTTGCCATAAATATGAGAAATTGGCTTGTGGCATGTAATGCACCAATTCTCTGAGTAATGAAGACATATGAATGTCCAAAATAATATAAGTCATAGCCATGAGCCATGATTAATAATTATAGCACTGATTTATAGAAGCTAGTCCATAATCAGGAAAAACAGACGAATGATGCTATCACAGCGTAGCCATCATCAAGAATGCATAAGCATTGCCAATATAAGACCTAAAGATAGGCCACAATGATTATAATAAGCCATGTTGCATGGCATAATAACCTTATTAAGAAGTTAGGCATAGGGCGCAAAAGATAAGCCATAACATTTATGTTATTTTCGGATTTATCCATTCATAAAATCGCCCAGGCCAGCCTATATTAGATAAAATTCCGAATTTTTAGTATGTTATAGAGGACTCACAGAGGAAAATATCTCGTGAAGGAAGCACCCCCTAATTGTTCACGGATTGGGCTGTAAAAATCACGCATCAAAGAAATACGTGAGCTGCCAGATTTCCGAGTTCGATTAGGAAACTAGAGTATTATGGACTAAATAAAATCCATAATCCTCTAGGATTTGGATCAGTGGGACCCATAAATAGAGGGGAGGCTAGGAAAAGATAAACTCTAGCTCCAAGGGAGCAAAGATAGACGTGAGGGGGGAGAAGGCATGAACCCCACGAGTACAAGCAAGGGAAAACCGTAAGGCCTCCAATGTTTGGCCAAGGCACGACTTTGGGCCTCCAAGATTTGGCCAAGGCATAGCCGTGGAGCTCCAAACTTAGGCCAAAGCAATAGCGTGGGTACCCATAATCAGGCCAAGGAGGTGGCGTGGGCACCCAAGTGCCAAGGCAAGCTAATGACATGGATATCCAAAACTAAGGCAAGGATTGGCCGTGGGCCTCCAAGGGAAGGGGCGCAAGCATTAGGATAAAGAGATTAAGCTTAGGCATGGCGTGAGGAGCCAAGGATAAGGATTAGGCAAGCTAGTGCTGTGAATATCCAAGGATAAGGATTAGGCAAGCTAGTGCCGTGAATATCCAAGGATAAGGATTAGGCAAGCTAGTGCCGTGAATATCCAAAGATAAGGATTAGGCAAGCTAGTGCCGTGAATACAAGGATTAGGCCAAGGCGTGGCCGTGAGGATAAGGATTAGGCCAAGGCCTTGACCATGAGTGCGAGCGCAAGTAATGGCCATGGGCCTCCAGAGGTTAGGCGAGGCAAAAGATGTGGATACCCAAAGTTAAGCCAAGCTAATGGCATGGGCATCCAAAGCTAGGCCAAGCCAATGATGTGGGCATCCAAAATCAGGGCAAGCTAATGCCGTGGATACCCAAAGCTAGGCCAAGCTAATGGCGTGGGCATCCAAAACTAGGCCAAGGCATGACCGTGGATGCCCAAAGCTTGGCCAATGCAATGGCGTGGGCATCCAAGCTAGGCCAAGGCATGGCCGTGGATACCCACAATCAGGCCAATGAATGGTCGTGCATATCCAAATGCTTATGGCGTGAATTGCCTAGGGTTTGGCTCGAGCATGGGCTAGGCTAATGCGCATGCGTAGGTATTTTTACGTATAGGCTAGGGATATGGACCATGCTACTAGGCTAGGGTCGGGAGATATCAAAATACAGCTAATGGTAATTTAAATATCTTATCCCTATTATAAAATAAATTCATACCTTATCTCGAGCTATTCCAGGACGCCAGAAATTGATGCGAAATTACTCCTGTGACCTCCTCGCCAAAAACCACCATCAACACCAGTACAAACTGACTACAAACACTAGCCTACTATAAGACTTCGGTCTGGGATGTAGAAGAGACCAATTCCACCCTCCAAGTGAACTGGATACTGTCGCAATCCTTACGTCTCTAGATCCCCCACAGACGTCACGCACTTGATTCCCCTAGCTGACGTCCGTTACAGGCGTAGGAGTTGCTTTAACCGCAGTTAAAGGCTTGTGTCAACAATTCCGTCTTTGCAACCTCAATTATCGACTGTACGTTTGAACTGTCCTCTATCAGTTTGACATACACAAAGTGACTTCCTTCGGATTGCTCCAGGTCATACGGAAATCTACTTACAAGCGGGGGATGACAAGTCAACCGAGTAAACTATGCCCAACTTGTCTCTACCTCAGTTGTAAAAAGAATCACTTAAGAAACTTATACAACTGGAGCTAACTAGTTCTTACAACACCGAGAACAGCCGTGCATTGCTTTCTTTCGAAACCATGTGTGTAACGTATTAGTTCTTGAATGGCCTTATATCATAAGAGAAGGACCGTAGAATAGACAAGAACGTGATCAGGTTACCAAGGTTACAGGTTAATCCGATTTCAACCACTAAGGTTTCAATCTCCTACCGGTGCTTCCCAACTCTCAATAGAAGTCTTTATAGTCGTAGGTAAATCCCGTGAGGAACTGCTTACCTAATAGAGGATGACTATACCACAACAAGCGTTCACCGAAGTGAAAAGAGTTTTACGATCTCTTTCCTAAGAAATCTTCACGTATGCTTGATGCTTGCAGTATTCGTCCTTAGACACCTCTATTTATAACACTCAATAAGATAGGTTGCTTTGGAATAAAGCAATCAATTACTTGTCCCACAAGTTTTGGAAACCCTAAACTTGCAAACCAAGTAATAGAGATTAATCTAAATTGGAATTCATTAAAAATTTATCTGCCAAGTGTTTTGTTAGCCCAAAAACACTTCAAGATAGAAATCCAACAGACCAGAGATAATTTTTATCTTATTGACACATTGAGAACCGTTAGATGGACCACATAAGATATTTTCGTGATAATCCAAGTCCAACTAAGAGATAAAGGAGTTCAGAGTTTATCCCGTGTGAAAATTCCAGAGAATATTCACCTGGGATGGTTCGCAAACTGTACATCTGAATAACAGCCAAAAGTATCAATTTAGAGGTTCACGTAGGTACGCGTACTTAAATGATCTTTGGAACTCACGAGAATTTGTGAGTTTCAGTTTCGCGTACGGTTCGGGAACCGTCCGACCTTCAGATTAGGGTTAACTAGAATCCGCTAGAAGTTCCGAGCTTAACCAGTACTTAGACGTGTGAGACGTCCTCAGCTGTAATCCACTGGACTCTTGCTCAAGAGTACTCCTTTAGATTCACCCATATCCAACAAGTGATTTGCAAGCAAACCATTGCAATGGAAAAATGGAATCTAATCTATCTCACGCATTCTTGTAACCTTAGTATTTGCTAGAACAAACACTAACATAACACATGGTCATGTATACAAGAACACGATATCAATCGCTATTACATCACTACTAAAGTAGCCGACTATTTCGAAAGATAGAGAAAGTAGAATAGAAGAATTTCCACAAAAGTCATAACTCCTACTAACCTTTTGTCGATGAAGAATAATTTATGTCTTCTTTGTCTTCACAGTCTTCGTCTTCAAGGTCTCAACTACTTAGTCTATATCCCAATTCCGAAATCTAAACTCTAGTAGGCTAAATCAAGAATTGTGTTTTCACATCTAAAACTGAGAACTACCTTGACATACCAACGCTAGTGGGTTTGACCGGATAATGCCCTAACACAAACTTTTAAGAACTTTAGACTAAGCCAAAAGTTAAAGAAGACTCAACCTTCTTCGAAGGTTCGCGACTTCCGGTCCAATGCTTGTTTGGACATCTCTTTGAAAATTCTGGTCCAAATACTTAGTTTAAACATCGCTTGGATTAAGTTGTTGAATTCCATGGGCCAAGACACGATAAGTCCGAGAACAAATTATGTCTAGACCGAAAACTTCAAGATATGAAAGTTGGAAGTTTTCGCATGGCTTATGTGAACACGTTCATGAACGCGTACACAGAGCAGTCCTTAGAGTTCAGGAGAATTTAGGAGAATTCTTGAACTTGTATGTACGCGTTCATACAGACTAAGCTCATTCTCTGAAATACCAAAGGTGGTATATGTTACATGTACGCGTTCATGAACGCGTTCACCGTTGGGGGTTGTTTTCAAGAGACAACTCAACATACTTTACCTATACAAATTATCACAAGAGTGACTAATGCAAAGGCGAAAATCCTAGAATACCTTCGGATCATATAAACAACATCATAGACTATTGGTATGATAGAAATGGTAAAAACGATACGGAAAGGGAATACCTTTCTAACCTTCTGCGAGGACGTTATGATTTATCAAGTACTAAGCTTCGTCTTCATCAGTCTTCGTCTCGATTACCTAGAACTATCCTAGTCCGAGTTGTAGAGTAAACTTTTCAAGGATTTTGTTTTTTTGTCTCATAAAATTGACAACTGACTTGAGATAGCAACATCAGTGGGTTCAACCGAGCAATGCTCTAACAGGTAACAGTTCCTCTTGGGATTTACCTAACGACTATAAAGATTTCTCTTGAGAGTTAGGAAGCACAGGTAGGAGATTGAGACCTTAGTGGTTGAAATCGGAGTAACCTGTAACCTTGGTAACCTGATTACGTTCTTGTATATTCTACGGTCCTTCTCTTTTGATATAATGCCATTCAAGAACTGATACGTTACACACAAGGTTGAAAGGAAGCAACGCACGGATGCACTCGGTGTTGTAAGACCTAGTTATCTCCAGTTGTATAAGTTTCTTAAGTGATTCTTTTTACAACTGAGGTAGAGACAAGTTGGGCATAGTTTACTCGGTTTACTTGTCATCTCCCGCTTGTAAGTAGATTTCCGTATGACCTGGAGCAATCCGAAGAAAGTCACTTTGTGTAAGTCAAACTGATAGAGGACAGTTCAAACATACAGTTGATAATTGAGGTTGCAAAGCCAGAATTATTAACACAGGCCTTTAACAACGGTTAAAGAAACTCCTAGGCATGTAAAGGACGTCATCTAGGGGAATCAAGTGCGTGACGATCTATGGGGGATCTAGAGACGTAAGGAGTGCGACATTAGCCAGTTCGCTTGGAGGGTTGGAATTGGTCTCTGCTACATCCCAGACCGAAGTCTTATAGTAGGCTAGTGTTTGTAGACAGTTTGTACTGTGCGGTGGTCAATCTGGACGAGGTCCCAAGGTTTTTCTACAGGTCATAGTTTCCTCGTTAAAAGAATCTCAGGTGTCTTGTGTGCTTTAATTTTCGCATTATATTCTCTAATTATATAATTAAAACAAACACAAGAAGTACGTTATTAATAAACCTGATCGTTATCCTCAATCCATCCCTTGGATTTACCAAGACCCTGTCTTGCGTGGGACTGATCCTTGTGATCCAAACTCATGTTAACGGATATGGATATTGATTTTTGAGATCGTTCAGATATGACCATAAGTCTCACGAGCCCAAACGAAAAGTTGGTTGTATTTCGGTACCCCTGCTTTTTCACAGACTAGGTAACATCACATTGATATATCCAACTCGAAAGGTTTTAGGAAAAACCTTTGTATTAACTTAGAGATGGAGAAGAAAAGAAATCTCTAAGCAATATGGAACGTCATAAATACAACAAAAATACCGCAAGCGGTAAAGTGGAGTTATCTTAAGACACACTGATCACAAGTGATCAAGTCATAACGTAAATCTCAAGATGAGAGTTATGTTTATGTCTTTTGTAGCACAAGTGTAAAAGATAATGAGATCGCGTTATTTAGATTCACTAACCTCTTGAATGATGAAACCGAATATCTTCGTTTGATCTTCAGTCTTTCTTCAACTCTTCAATTAGTGATTTTAAATCTTACCAAAATCTTCCACAACCTAAAGTTAACTCTCTCATGACTTCACCTAATTTTTTGTTTTTTAGCGATCGAGTTATGATCACTAAAGTTGACAACTAAGCTTGACATACCAACACTTAGTGAGGTTGACCGAGCCATGCTCTAACAATCTCCCCCTTTGTCATTTTTAGTGACAAAAACTCTTTACATAGATGAACGATAAATTTCAAACCTAAGTTCTACGCTTCGAGTTCTTCTACTTAGCTTGACAGCACACCGATAGTACCTGCAAAATATGTCACTCTGCAAACAAGATACGTACTATTGAAAAATATTGATAACTAATACACTTACTCCTCCTGAATGTAAGTTCAGATGTCTATGAATGTCCGACGTATTGTTATCACCTGTAGCACAACGCGAAAGTCTACAGTGCTAGTAACATCTAGTGTTACTCCCTCTTAGTTAGTGCTTTCATTCATTTTTCAATATACGCGCAGGCATTTTTCTCCCCATATGACACTGCTTATTGTTAAAGACCAAGCACTGAACGAAGTCAAGCTATCAATATTTCTCCCCCTTTTTGTCAAAAATAATTGACAAAGGGTCTCAAAACTATCTGGGTTCGATATAAATGCTCAAGTTCAGAGAACTTGATTCAACATATAAGCATGATTGCAATCACAAGGGTTATGGATAACGTACTTCTTGTGTTTGCTTTAATGTCAGAATTTATATAATTGCGGAAAGGAAAAGCACACAAGACACCAGAACGTTTTTTTAACGAGGAAACTACCTTGTAGAAAAACCTCGGGACCTCGTCCAGATTAAACACCTCCCAGTACAAACTGACTACAAACTCTAGCCTACTATAAGACTTCGGTCTGGGATGTAGCAGAGACCAACTCAAGACCTCCAAGCGAATTGGCTACTGTCGCACTCCTTACGTCTCTAGATCCCCCACAGATCGTCACGCACTTGAGTCCCCCAGCTGACGTCCTTTACAGGCCTAGGAGTTGCTTTGACCGGTATCAAAGGCTTGTGTCAGCAATACCAACCTAATTGTTGACGTATGATCGAACTTTCCTCTATCAGTTTCTCATACACAAGTTGACTTCCTTCGGATTGCTCCAGGTCATACAGAAATCTACTTCACAAATCAGGGCTGACAAGCAAACCAAGTAAGCTATGCCCAATTTGTCTCTACCTCAGTTGTACACGAAGAATCAGTTAAGAAACTTGTACAACCGGAGCTAACTAGGTCTTACAACACCGAGTGCAGCCGTGCGTTGCTACCTTTCAACCTTGTGTGTAACGTATCAGTTCTTGAATAGCCGTATAGCATAAGAGACGGACTATGGAATAGACAAGAACACAATCAGGTTACCAAGGTTACAGGTTAATCCGATTTCAACCAAATAAGGTCTCAATCTCCTACATGTGCTTCCCAACTCTCAAGAGAAGTATTTTATAGTCGTAGGGAGTTCCCAGAGGAGCTGCAACCTATAGAGGTTGACTATACCACAACAAGCGTTCACCGAAGTGAAAAGAGTTTATGATCACTTCCCTAAGGACCTTCACGAATGCTTGATGCTTGCGGTATTTGTCTGTAGACACCTCTATTTATAGCACTCAATAAGATAGGTTTCTTTGGAATAAAGCAATCAATTACTTGTCCCATAAGTTTTGGAAACCCTAAACTTGGAACTCAAGTAATAGAGATTAATCTCAATTGGAATTCTTTTTAACGTTTATCTGCCAAGTGTTTTGTAGCTCAAAAACACTTCAAGATAGAATCCAACAGACCAGAGATAATCTTTATCTTATTGACTCATTGAGGATCGTTAAATGGACCACAAAAGATATTTTCGTGAAATACAAGTCCACCTAAGAGATAAAGGAGTTTAGAGTTTAACCCGAGTGAAATTCTGGAAGAATATTCACTTAATCTGAATACCAGCCAAAGTAACCGAAACCTAGGTTCGCGAAATGTTCAGTCACCTTGGAACTTAGGAGAAATCCGAGTTTCTGGTTTGCTTACCGGTTCGTGAACCGTCCGCCATTCAGATTAGGCCAAACTTGGATTCCGCTGGAAGTTCTGGGCTTAGCC
>JAJJMA010339317.1:0-10689 GCA_023529015.1 Papaver nudicaule
ATTCTTTCGTTTTTCTATCCATTATTGATATACTTTGTTTTGTTTTCTTTCTTTAGACGACTTAGATACTTCATGCTGTTGTATAGGAACTTTCCAGGGAAATCATGTTAGATCAATGCAATGTGATAATTTCTTATTTTATTTACGAAGGAGGGTATTTCCACATGAGTTTGTGTTAGCATTTTAAGTGAGTAAATTATGTATTATAATATTATCGCATAAGGTCACATACCTCATGTCCACTAATGCTGCCATTTTTATCAAGTTACAAGGATTTTGTCTTCTGCTTCAGGATGAACTGCGTCAAAGGAAGGAGGAGGAAATGGATGACTACTGTTCTCAAGTAGGGTTTCTAGCACTTGATTATGCCTTCTTTCTTCTATTTTAGGGTCTTTAGTTTTCTGGTTCACCTCTCATTTATATGATTAGAAGATTTGAGAAGCCTGTATTTGCACATATTTTCTTGAGCTGAATTAGGCACTGTGTACGTCCTATATTATTATGATATCCGTCCATTAGATACAGTAATTGCATCATAATGTGATTCTTACATTTATTAATTTTGTGTTTGGCATTCTAATTATTAAATGTTTTTTAGGTTCCAGTTCGGCATTTAGTATTTATGGTTCACGGTATTGGTCAAAGGTTGGAGAAAGCAAATTTAGTTGATGACGTTGGAGATTTTCGCGCAATTACAGCAAATCTGGCTGAGCAACATCTGTCTGCACACCAGCTTGATACTCAGAGAGTACTCTTCATTCCTTGCCAGGTAAACCAGTTCTCTTTTCATAAACTCTCCATCCTGAGAACTGTCTGAAATTCTTTCTTGGTGTTCTTTGTTTCCGTATATGTTTGTCTCTTATATACTTTCTGCTGTGTTGCTATTTATATGTCCTGCGCTGTAACTAAAGTAGGTTTATTAAATTGCCCCCTGTTGTACATTTACGAATCTTAGCATGGTACTTGCTTTGTAGTGGAGAAAGGGGTTGAAGCTTGATGGTGAGAGCGCAGTTGAGAAGGTTACTCTGGAGGGTGTGCGCGGCTTGCGTGTCATGCTCAGTGCAACTGTTCATGATGTGCTATATTACATGAGTCCCATCTACTGTCAGGAGATCATCAACTCGGTACACTTGCTATTTAGTTTTGAAAGTCTCTGCCAACGTTTCTTGTTTGATAGTTCTAATAATATAGTATTAGGCCCGAGGCCTCTCGGCCCTCTTCAAATAATTATACAACATACATTAACCGTGGAAAACATTAAAAGTTGCTAGCTGGACTTTACAACTATCCGTTGCAAGTTAGAACTGAAAATCTTGTTTTTTCTTTTAGGTTTCTAACCAGCTAAATAGGTTGTACCTGAAATTTATTAAGAGGAATCCAGGTTACGATGGAAAAGTAAGTACCTTTCTGGAATCTATTGCTCAAGCTTTTATGTTCCTTTATTGTCTAGCAAGCCATTTCTATAATTTCGTGCATGGAAGTATCCTAAATCATGATAGCTTTTTGCAGGTGTCCATATATGCTCATTCTCTGGGGAGTGTCCTATCTTACGATATCCTTTGTCATCAAGAGAATTTGTCTTCTCTATTTCCTGTGGATTTCATGTACAAAGAGCGTGGTGGAAACAAAGAATCCTGTTTAGGTGGAACAGATTCCTCTCCTCGCTGCAAATCTCCTCGGGCGGCCAGTGAACCATCTCATACATTATCTCAGCATACTGCAGAGTCTGAGCAACCTAGTGGTAAGTCCTCCATAGAGGATGATGACCGAGTTCCAGATCAGGATTCCAGTGACGTACTTCCTCTCGAAGAGAACAGCTTAGATAATAGTACAAGCACAAGCGTTGGAGTTCTTGATGGCATTTTGGAAAATTTGGCGGAGAACACTAGTGCATCTGCAGATACCACCGAGGAGGGGAAAATAATCAATATGCTGACAGAAGAGGCAAGAATAATAGCAATAACTTTAACCTTCTTTGTGCATGGTTATTTTGGCGATCGTTTGACATTAGGCTAAACTGCTGTTATTGCAGGTGCATACCCTTAAAGCAAGAATAGCTGAACTGGAATCAAACCATGGCGGTGAAGGTAGAATTAATGAATTCCATCCAAGTATTATTTAATACATCTTGTATTTTTCTTTCCATTTACTTGTATACAAGAAGAGTAGAAATTAGAGCCCTTCGTCCTACTGCACAAAAAATGGTGTGCTTAACATCTTTACATAACTTTATCAAAAAAAAAAAAACATGTTTACATAAATAATTCTAATGTGGTCATTCCTTGTTACTTGCTCTTCTCCGCAAGGGCTAGATACGTCAACAAATATCACATTTATATTAGAATTTTTTCGTTGTTTTTTATACTTGGTGCGTGCACATATTGAGAAATCGTATACCAGATAAAGTATTCTCGGGATTTCTATTTTACTCTAACAGGTGACAAGGAAGTAGACAGTGCGGGTTCACATCAACCCCCCTCTCAAAAGTTACTCTCTGAGCAAGGAAATAAGGCCCAGAGTTATACACCTCAAATCAAGTACACAAAGCTTGAATTCAAGGTATTGCCACATACTTACCCTTTATCTGCTTGTTTGTTCCTAATTACATCAACGAAAGAAGTTGATTATTGAGCAAAATTAAAAGGGAATCTTCTTTCCTTGACATAACATCTGTCTTTTAGGTGGATACATTCTTCGCAGTTGGGTCTCCTCTGGGTTTCTTTCTTTCCCTTCGTAATGTCAGGATTGGAATTGGTGAGGGTTGCTTATCAGATGCTAATGTGCTATATCTGCTCACTGCTATAAAGCTATGCCTGTTTGAAAATTCTTTATGGATAAGAAGTTGTCTGTTTGAAAATTCTTCACACCTGTTGCTTTTTCTTTCTCATTGTTGCTTACACGAACTCTTCTATTTTTGACTTTTCTGTAGGTAGAGGTCAAGAGTATTGGCAAGATGAAAAGATAATTGAAGAAATGCCTGCCTGTAGGCAAATGCTCAATATTTTTCACCCTTTTGATCCTGTGGCATATAGGTCTGTTCATTTGAACTTTTTTATTTCAATGTTTTATTCTCTAGTCATATAATCTGTTTACTATTTTTAAGATAGATTTTTGGAGTACACGTGGAAGACTAGCATTTCTTTCTTATGTAGTAGTTAGGACATTCGACTAATTTGATGTTATGAAAGACCTTAATGCCCGAACTAGGAGATCTTTCTTAGAGAAGGTCTGCCTGAACATTAGAACTATGTATAGGTGTCGTCATAAATACTTGGTCAGTTAATGTAGATATTTCTAACTCCGCAAATGGCTTGGATAGCTAAATTATTTGGTTGGCTACTAATATCTATGTATGACCTGGCCTGCACAGTCATCATTGGTACCAAAAGAGCTGTTTGGCATAATAATTGTGTCTAGTGTCTACACATAAAAATGATGCAAATTATGTATTTCTGATTATATTCATATACGAAGAATGGATGCAATATACATATGTGTTTTAGATCTGCAATACTACATTTCTCCTGGTGAAATTCTATTCTTGAGAAGACACTTTATGAATCTAGGGTGGGTTTTCATACAGAGTAGAACCACTTGTTTGTAAAGAGTATTTCAGCAAGCGTCCAGTTTTAATCCCTTATCACAAAGGGGGAAAGAGGTTGCACATTGGGTTTCAGGTATGGTGGTGACGTTCTCGCCCATCAATATTTTGAGTTCTTTCTTCCGCTTTTGCTGCTATTAATTATTAAGCATAATATCTAATTGCAGGAATTCACTGAGGATCTAGCTCATCGTTCCCAAGTGTTTGCGGATCATCTAAATACTATTAGGGTATGCCATGTACTCCATAATATAAGCTTTTGGGAGTTATTACGACAGCATTATTTTTTTCTTTTTCCATATTGCAGCTCGATGTTTATCCCAAAACTTGAGTTTCTCTGTCATAAAACATTTTAATTCTTATAAAAGTTAATTTGAGATATCTCATCTAGTTATTTGTATGTTTACAAATTACAAGTATTTATCTTAATCTGAGGCTTTGTCTGGAATAGGTAAAAGTGCTCAGTATATGTTCGAAAAAGGATGCCACTGAAGGTAAATTATTCTTGTCACACAATATCTTCTTTTCTTCTATATAGAAAGTTTTGTAATACGTGGGAGTATGTATGATAGACACGACAGAAGGTGATGAAGAAATAAAAGAAAGATCTTATGGTTCAGTATTGATGGAGAAGTTGTCTGGAAGCGAAAATGGTCGAATTGATCACATGCTTCAAGTGAGTACTTGCGTGGATTGATTTTTTTCTTTTCTCCATGTCAATCCTTGAATTTGATTAGATAAGAGGTTACCTTTTTTTGTAAAAGCAACACCTGTTACATCTAGGTTTACGCATTTATTTATCCTGAACAGCGTTACCCAAAGCATATATCTTGTTGATTAACCGGAGATTATGTGTTGGAAATGCAGGATAAAACATTTGAACATCAATACATATCAGCAATTGGGTCACATACGTAAGCATCTTTATCTATTGGGTCACAGTTTGGTGGATTACATGTTGATGCGGTAAAGTTCTTACAAATATACCTTGCTTGACCTTTCTGACGAGTGGTTGTTCTGTGCAGAAATTACTGGAGAGACGACGATACTGCTCTTTTTATACTCAATCATTTGTATGCAGACATTCCAAAAGAGCCATCCTACACATCCGAGTCATCCAGTGGAAGTAGTTGGAAAAGGGAAAGAGCAACAAAAGATTTGCTTTGCCAAAAGAGGGACGATATTGTTGCTCCTCTATTATCCTCTGGAGGATGAACGTGTAAAGACAACCCTGGATGATGATCTCTCTCTTCGGGTACAGTTAAATATGGTTTTCAACAAACATATTGGTAGCATTACTTGTGCTTATTTTTTTCCGGCTCGTATGAGATTGGTTGTGTTTGTGTATCATTTCAAAAAGTAAAAAAATCACAGTTTACATAAATTTACAGGATATTCCTTTCATTGTAAATAACAAATCTGAGGCATCCCAGTAGAGCTGCAAAATACCTCATTGATAGCGTTTGTTAAAGTGTGTTACTAAATTTGCATTGTTTGATTGTCCATGGTGAACTGCATTATACATTTGTATGGTTACATGTTTATTGCATCAAAAACAAAAAATGCCACCATCATAGTTACACACCACCCAAGGTATGATGAACAGAACTTCGAGAAAAAGTAAAACACATCAGATACAGAATTCTAAAATCAGATTAAAAACCACTTAGTCCTATACCGAATTATGATTACGAGAGATCTAGAAACTTCCTGATGATCTCAATCACGGCAAGGAACAGTGAATAGAGAGATAGTCTCAGCAGTTTTGAGCTGATCGAGCTGTTTGGTACCTCGTCTTAACAAATACTCGATGTAGATAAAGTTCTTCCTCTCCACATTCTTGGCGTTATTCCGAAACTCAGAAGAAACATATGATTCGATCTTCTTTCTGTCTTCTGGTCCTTTTGTTCGAGCTGCTCTTAAAAACCCTCTGTATAATCCCAATACCTGTTTCTGCAATCCTGTTAATTTCTTCATCGCATCTTATAATTATTGACAAACACGTATCTCTAATAACCTCTGTGGCGATTTCTTTGATCTCTGAAGAATGAAACAATAAAAAGCTTTGATTTGCAATCTGGGGGAACGCTGTTTTTATTCAACTTTAGGGTTTTATTAAAATGACAAAACTACCCTTGCATACTTCGCAACCTCTCGAGGCCTCCGTGGTCGGTGCCAAAATGAAGCCTCCGTGGGTGAACGACAGCGTCTAAAGATTTCGGCACCAGCAAGCATACTAGCCACGGAGTAGATTTAGTCAATGTTTCTCACGGCTTTAACCTTACCCTTTCGTTTACTTTACGGACTGAAATAGTATACCCACAACAAAATTCAAAATGCCGAGTTTGTCTACTGAAAAGCAGTTTAACCGTCGGAATATCATTTTGCCGACCACATGTCAGTTTCTTCCGCCTACAAATCCCGCCTTTAATTTTCGTGACCAAAATACCCTTGTAGATATATAGTACCACTGAAAACATGGACGGCCACCAACGGTAATCTCTGATTATAACCACCACATTTTTGTTTGTTTTGTCTATTTAAATAACTTAGATTTCTTCTTCTTCATTGTAACAACTTCAAACAAAATAAGCAGAAAAAACATTTAGGCAGAAGAATCAAAACCTGCTGATTGAGTGAGAAAAAGACAGGAAAATTCGATTTCGAGCGGTTTTCCATTAGCTGATGGGAAACCGCTCTTTCTTTGGTATTGTTACTTTGTTTTTTAACCAAAGGCCTTATATCTTCCTTTAGACAGGAAGAAAATAATCCAAGGATTCTTTGGTTTGTAAGTTGTTGCTTTAATCGTTTTTTTTGTGTTGATTTCGATAGGTATTTTCGATCGTTTTCATTGTATTTAGTAATTAACAATCAAATTTTGGTCTACGCTGCACAAAGTTGGTCAGGATTTTGTATATGCATTTGGAGGGATTTTGAAATTCCAAATCTGAGTTTAGTTTTGTCACACTCTTAATCTGATTTTTTCTGTTCAAATTCGAATCGGAAATATGGTGAGAAATTGTATGATATCTTCTGGTAACCCATTATGGGTGAAAGGTAACCCGGTAGGGGCTGGTTCTTTTGGTGTTGTCCATTTGGCCATGAACAAATTCACCGGTGAATTATTTGCCGTGAAAACTGCTTATTCAGAGCCAGGGCTTCGATCTCTAGAGAATGAGGCAGAAATTCTTGAAAGCCTTGATTCACCCTATATTATTCCATGTCTAGGGCGGGATTTCACATATGAACCAAATGGTGAACGAAGGCTGAAAATCTTCCTGGAATACCAGGCTGGAGGAAGTATCTCTGATGTTTTAAAGAACTTCGGCGGTGTGCTTGACGAGTCTGTGATCCGTAGTTACACCAGGGAGATTCTTCTGGGTCTCGATTATCTCCACAAGAAGAACATCGTTCATGGTGATATCAAATGTAAGAATCTACTCATGGGTACATCTGGCCACATCAAGTTGGCGGATTTTGGATGCTCCAGGAGAATTAACTCAGCAAAGAAGATTGATGCTGATTCAAAGTTTTGTTGGCAGTCAATTGTTGGGACTCCATTGTGGACAGCACCAGAAGTTTTGAGAAACGAAGGGCTATGTTTTTCTTCTGATATTTGGTCATTGGGTTGCACAATTATTGAGATGGCTACAGGCAAGGCTCCATGGTCTGGCAACAAGATCTCAAATCCGATGAATGCAGTACTCAGGATCGCTTCTGGTAAAGAACTACCACAGTTTCCAACAAATTTTTCTAGGGAAGGTTCAGATTTCTTGGCTAAATGCCTGGAGAGGGATCCTAAGTTGAGGTTGACTTGTGAAGAGTTGCTTGATCATCCTTTTGTTTCTAGGAGTTTTAGGAAAGAAGATGCTTTTTCCCCAGACAGCATTTTAGAATTTGGAATGTATGATTCAGACTACGATTCAGATGAGGCAGAAAAAGTGTTTCAAGAAGAGACTCGGATCAGGCTTCCATTCTTGAAAAGACAGCCAAGCCGAAGAGAGAGAGCTTCGGAGTGGCCATACAAGGAAAATGATTCTGCTTCATCGGAAGATTGGATTACTGTAAGATCAAGTTAATGACTTCTTCAATTGCATAGAAAATTAGGACAACTTAGATAGGTAGAGCTGATTTTGATTGTACATTGTAAATTTGAGTAGAACCATAGTAGTAGCTCTTTTTATTCGTAATGCATTCCATTTCTACAATTGTTATATCTACTTTTAGTTATCATGGGCCAACAAAATATCGATTAACAACAAAGAGATGGCAGCCTACATAAGAATAACAACACAGAAAAGAGATGGCAAGGAGAACATGGAAATTTCTTATATGCAAATCTTATCTTGAGATAACTTTCGACAAATTCATAATGCTAACAAGTTACCAACCACCACTGTATAATGGTACACCTAGAAAAATAGACACCATGCATAATATACTTACTTGAACAGGTGATCAGTTTTTATTAGATGAGCTTTTGAATGATGTTAATTCATTTACAAGGTACCTCGTCCACATTCTGACTTTACGTTTATAGTCGATCATTCTAGTACATGGGCTATCTACTCCATATCCTTCATAGCATCCTGTCACAAAAACAGAGTTGTATATTTAGTGAATAAACTTAAACTGATTTTCAAAATCTATAGGCCAACATAGTCACAAGATCCTTCTTTAGCGAGGACCCGTTTCTTTTGAACCAGGTGTGGGTCTAAATATAACAGCAGGAACTTGTTGCAGAGTACTGATGCATACATAGTTTTGGTGGTATGAATGTATAACTGCTGCATCCGTTTAAGAAAATATGTAATTGGAAAGAAAGTCCTAAGTATCAAAGAAAGTCCTGACAGAAATAGTGTTTAATACTTTTATCTACGAAAATTTAGTAAGAACATTGGTCTCATTACCTTTGCAAGTTTTGTAACATAAGCAGCAGCTAAGGCAGTCGCTAAGAGTCCTAGGCCTAGAGTCAGTAACTGGCCATTTCCTCCGGGTAACCCACCTTCAGATTCTTCTTGCTGCAAATTCACAGAGCTGAAGATCAGGTAGGATCCAGGAAATGTAAAAAAAGAAGAAGAAGAGATAGGACAAATTAAAGAATGAAGACAAAAGAATAAGTTTTAGCTTACAATAATCGCTCGGCCAAATGCACCAGCACTGACATATGCCCATGTTCCTGGAAGCATCCCCAACCAACTGCGACAAACAGTAATATTGCATTTTTGGTCGTCAGAACCCAAAATCTGTAACCACCTGAATATGATAGAACTTTTTTCTCCAATGTAAATAAATAAGAAGATAACATATTGAAACAGTCCTAACTTATAAACGGGTTTTGGTTTGCAGTACATGCTGGTGCAGAGAATGGAAGCAGGTTGTAGCAAAGACAGACTGGATTAAAATGGATAAAAACAAACCTGCCCAATACATATGGTAGGAACTTTACAGAGGTCAACCCATATAGATAGTTCCCGAGGGAAAATGGAAGCAAAGGGCTGAGACGAAGGAGAGTCACAACTTTGAAACCATTCTCTCCAATTGCTTTGTCAATGGCCAGAAATTTCTTGTTTTCCTCAACCAGTTTAAGAATACGATCACGAGCGAAATACCTGGCAATGAGAAAAGCCACAGTTGCTGCAATCTGCAAAAGGGTAAATTACCTGTGAGTATCCCAAATTTCACATAGATAGACAGACAGATACCAGGAACCATCTTACCGTTCCACTTATGGAGACAAGGAAAGTGCCAGTAAATGGGCCAAAAAGAAGACCAGCTGACATTGTTAAGGGGATCGCTGGAATTGCAAGGACCTAGCAGAAAATGAAATACAATTAGTCGACGAGTGCAAAGAAGCATCAAATTTTGAGTCTTACTTGTCAAAATTTCCTAACATTATAATAAAACATCTGGTGGAGTAAGAGAGAGTACGAACCTCCAGTCCAGCATAAACAGCCACAAATAAGGCATATCCTGCTGTGCCATATCCTGTTTAAAGAGAGTCATTTTATGAGCGTCAAAACCAGCAAGAGTTATAAAAGATGGTAGATGTCATAAAATTATATACAAACCGGTAGATCAAATGCAGCAATTTATACTTGGGTTGACTCAAATTTCGAGTACTACATCGGTAGATCAAGTAGATTCTACTCATTCATTTTTTGATGTCTTTCAGAGTATCTTACCACAGCCTGCCTCCAACTCAGTTGAAGGACCATTTCTAGTTCAATTGTCCCCAAACAGTCCTAAGATAAGCTTATCTAGCAATACTAAATTCTAGCACAAACAAGATCAACCACTTCAAATAAAGTCAACATCGCCCATTTCATATCTAGAAATTTTACGTACTTCCGAAAAACAGCAAATTCCCCCCAATTGGTTCAAATTCCAAACTACCTAACTACAAAAAAATCCTTACTTATAATAGTTGGAATTTAATTTCAGATCCATTGATTGTACTACTACTGCTTAATTCGCCAATTTAAGCATATCACTGAACAAAATTCTAAAATTGAAGTAAATTGTAAAGCTAATTTTACCTTCAATGAAAGTGGAAAACTGCGTAAGAAACGCATTAACCTGATCTTTGTAAACATAACCAACAGTACCAAATCCTCCAATAACACCAACAAGTAAAATTCCAGCTAAAACAGTTCCTTTCAGGGCATTATCCCCATTAAACCCACCATCAGAACTCTTCTCATCTTCTTCTTCATCCTTTTTAGGGCTACCAAATCTCCCTAAACTCTGTGGAGCATTAGAAGAAGAAGATGAAGTTTTAGGTAAGATTTGTTTTTTAGATTCTTTAAGTGAAGATGAACATGTTTTAAAGAAATGAAAACGTTTTGGTTTAAATTGATTATTCTGACGGTGACGATGATGAGAGAAAAGGTAAGTAGGCCTAAGCGGGACGAAGAATGTTTGCTGAAGAGAAGATGAAGAGACTGAAGATGGTATTATGGTGCGCATCTTATGCAGCAGCAGCAGCAGCAGCAGTTGGATAAATGGTCTTGTTTTGTTGCTGCTGCTGCTGCCATGTGAGAGACTATGGATTTGGAGATGCCATTTTGGATGCCGTGAGAAGGTCA
>JAJJMA010339388.1:0-12783 GCA_023529015.1 Papaver nudicaule
CATCAATTATTCTTCATCGACAAAAGGTTAGTAGGAGTTATGACTTTTATGGAAATTCCTCCTATTCTACTTTCTTTATCTTTCGAAATAGTCGGCTACTTTAGTAGTGATATTAATAGCGATTGAGATCGTGTTCTTGTCTACATGACCATGAGTTATGTTGGTATTTGTTCGCGCAAATACTAAGTTTACAAGAATGCATGAGATAGATTCGACACCATTTGTCCATTGAAATGGTTTGCTTGCAAATCAATTGTTGGATATGGGTGAATATAAAGGAGTACTCTTGAGCAAGAGTCCATTGGATTATAGCTGAGGACGTCTAACACGTCTAAGTACTAATTAAGCCCAGAACTTCCAGCGGGTCCAAGTTAAACCCTAATCTGAATGGCGGACGGTTCCCGAACCGTACGTGAACAGAGAATTGGGAAAAACTCCTGAGTTCCAAAGTGTCATTTTGTACGCGTACCTAACGTGAACTTAAAATCGATACTTTTGGCTGTGATTCAGATGGACGGTTCACGAACCGTCCCAAGTGAATATTCTCTGGATTTTCACTCGGGTTAAACTCTGAACTCCTTTATCTCTTAGTTGGACTTGGTTATCATGAAAATATCTTATGTGGTCCATCTAACGGTTCTCAATGTGTCAATAAGATAAAGATTATCTATGGTCTGTTGGATATCAATCTTGAAGTGTTTATGAGCTAATAAAACACTTGGCAGATAAATGATAAATGATTTCCAATTGAGATAAATCTCTGTTTACTTTGTTTGCCCTGGAGCAATCCGAAGGAAGTCACTTTGTGTATGTCAAACTGAAAGAGGACAGTTCAAACATACAGTCGATAATTGAGGTTGCAAAGCCGGAATTGTTGACACAAGCCTTTAACATCGGTTAAAGCAACTCCTAGGCCTTTACAGGCCTAGGAAAAGGGGAATCAAGTGCGTGACGATCTGTGGGGGATCTAGAGACGTAAGGAGTGCGACAGTAGCCAATTCGCTTGGAGGGATTGAGTTGGTCTCTGCTATATCCCAGACCAAAGTCTTATAGTAGGCTAGTGTTTGTAGACAGTTTGTACTGTGTGGTGTTCAATCTGGACGAGGTCCCGAGGTTTTTCTACAGGTTGTAATTTCCTCGTTAAAAAAATCTATGGTGTCTTGTGTGCTTTACTTTCCGCATTATATTCTCTGATTATATAATTAAAGAAAACACAAGAAGTACGTTATTATAAACCTGATCGTTGTCCTCAATCCATCCCTTGGATTTACCAAGACCTTGTCTTGTGTTGGACTGATCCTTGTGATCCAAACTCAGGTTAACAGATCTGGATATTGATTTTTGAGATCGTCCAGATCTGACCATAAGTCTCACGAGCCCAAACGAAAAGTTGGTTGTATTTCGGTACCCCTGCTTTTTCAATTGGTATCAGAGTCGGTGAACAGATTAAGGACGTAACTGTTTGTGTTTATCGCGGTTTGTGAGTCATGGAACAAAGCTTAAAAGCTTGTAACGTACCACCACACTTGAATGTAACATCAGCATCTGAGAGAGAAATCTTGACAGATGACACGTCTGATGTGAGGACCGATTTTATTAATTCTCTATGCATTGAAAAACAAAGATTAATTAGAAAAGTCGAAGGGCTTTATATCGGGTTAAATATTCAAAATGAAAAAAATTCATGGTTTATCTGAAAAAGAAAAAATGCTCAGCAATAAGCTAGATGAGATTGTCCGTGAGAAACAGACTACTAACCCCAGTCTATCCGGATCTAGTCAAATGACTAAAGGGATTCAAGACCCTTATACAGAATCTAGTCTGAAGCATGTCTCGAGGGAAAGATATGGAATCGGGTTCAAACTCCCTTATTCAGAAAACATGAATATTGAACACCCCTGCACCTTTTGTGGCTTGAAAGGTGACTTCCAATATTTATGCAGTTCATTAAGGATAAAACTCCAGGAACTGAAAGACTTGCATAAAAATGTTCATAAACTCTTTATTGAGTTGAGGCAGCATGTTAGAAATCAAGAAACACCCCCTATTGAGGGAACTCGTGAATGTGCCTTAGGAGCAGTAGCTCTGAAATCTACATCCCCTTTTCAATGGTACCTTGATAGTGGATGTAGTAGGCATATGACAGGGGATTTATCTTGGTTTGTGAACGTTTATGATTACAAAGGTGGTCCTGTAACCTTTGGAGATGGAAGTTGTTGCTTCATCAACAAGCGAGGAACTATTAAACTTCCAGGTATTCCTGAGATCCATGATGTTGTCTATGTTGAAGGCATGACAACAAATCTTCTCTCTATTAGTCAAATATGCGACAAAGGTCACAAGGTTATTTTCGAGACAAAGAAATGCGCCATTGAAGATAAATCTGGCAATACCATATTTCGTGGTATTCGTGGGTCGAACAATTGCTATCTACTTGATATCAAGTCCGATCTTTGTTGCAACCTGACTAAGGATGAATCTACCCATCTTTGGCATGAACAATTTGGTCATATCAATTATCGTTTATTGGGGAAGCTCATTAACAAGGAACTTGTTAGAGGTGTCCCCAAGATACAAGCCAACGTCGATGGTATATGTGGTGCCTGCCAAAAGGGTAAACAAATAAGAGTTCCACATAAAGTGTCTACCGGTATAGCAACCAAAGCTCTACTTGAATTAATTCATATGGATCTCTTTGGTCCTATCCAACAAGTATATGTTGGTGGGAATAAATATGCCTTGGTAATGGTCGATGACTACACTAGATTCACCTGGGTAGCATTTCTCAAGCACAAGAATGATACCCTAGAAGAGTTTAAGATCATTGTGCATGACTAGAATCCAGAATGAGCAAGGTCGCACAGTTAAGAAAATCAGGAGAGACCGTGGCACATAATTCAAAGATACTAAGGTATTCGAGTTCTGTGACTCACTGGGTATAATTCAACAATATTCAGCACCTATCACACCTCAGGCTAATGGCGTGGCTGAAAGAAAGAATAAAAATATTCAAGAAATGGCTCGGGTTATGCTTCATAACAGAGATTTGCCCTTAAAATTTTGGGGTGAAGCAGTGTTCACAGCATGCTATCTTATCAATCGTGTATATCTAAGGTCCTTCACCTTAAATATACCCTATGAGCTATGGTACGGTAAGAAGCCCAACTTGGGTTATCTCCATGTCTTTGGAAGCAGATGTTATATCCTGAAAGACAAAGAACAAAGAGGAAAATTTGACTCAAAAAGCGATGAGGGAATTTTTCTAGGATATGCATCTGACAGTCGAGGGTTTCGAGTTTTTAACACAAGAACTCAAGTTATGATGGAATCTGCAAACGTTATCATTGATGACATAACTGGATTTCGTCAGAATAACAGAGCCCCAGCAGAGCTACCGCCGATCGAAACAGTAGAGAAAGGGTCAACGGTTCCCGAACCGCCCACTACTGGTGTAGCTCCGACTGTGATCGAAACAGAGACAGACCACTACTGGGTCCGTCGTAGTCATGTACCTGACGACATTATTGGAGAAACATTCACTACAAAAGTGATGACTAGGCGGCAAGCACAAAATTTCTGTCATCATGCTTGTTACCTGTCTAATGTTGAACCAAGGAATGTTGACGAAGCACTACAGGATTCTGCATGGATTAATGCTATGCAAGAAGAGCTTAGTGAATTCGAACGACAAAATGTTTGGACACTTGTTGATCGACCACCAAACATTAATGTTGTAGGTACAAAATGGATATTCAAGAACAAGTCTGACGAGTTTGGTACTGTTGTAAGAAACAAAGCCAGACTTGTAGCTCAAGGGTTTTCCCAAATTGAAGGGATTGACTTTGATGAGACTTTTGCTCATGTAGCAAGGCTTGAGTCCATAAGACTTTTACTTGCTCATGCATGTCATCTAAAGATAAAACTCTATCAGATGGACATTAAATCAACATTTCTTAATGGTGATTTGAAGGAAAAAGTCTTTGTTGCTCAACCAAAAGGTTTTGAGGACCCAACTAATCCAAACAAAGTGTATCGACTAAACAAAGCACTTTATGGTTTAAAACAAGCTCCTCGAGCTTGGTTTGAGAGGTTAACAACCTCCATGTTGGGGAAAGGATTTATCAGGGGAGGTGCCGACAAAACCCTGTTTATAAAGTGGTATGCGCCTGCAGATCCTGCCTTGTGCAACACTTAGGTTTTTTCATGTGCAACGGATATATCCATTGCACAACAATATCTGTTGCACAAAATACAATATCCGTTGCACATATTAAGCGTAAACATAATAATAATTACCATTAATTAGGCAACAGTTTATTTTTATTGTGCAACGGTTATATCTGTTGCACATGCTGGTTGTTTTGTAATATAAATTTATTTTAAGGGATTTTACCCAAGAAAAATAAAAACATAACAAAAATTCTAATAAACCCAAGTTTTATCCTCGACTGTCTCTCTCCTCACTCGACTTTCCTCCTCATCTCTTTCCAGCTCTCGCGAGAAAACCAGAAGAAAAAAAAACCTAACCCTAAAATCCACACCAAAGGTACTAGAAAGTGATGAAACCACTTGTAACCAGATGAATCATCTCCAAAGAAACCAGAAATCCAAAATCCTAAACTAGAAATCCAAAAACCTAACCCTAAAATTTCGTTTTGGGGCTGAAATTCCTGAGTAAAAAATTCTGATTTTTTTAAGGTTTTGATTTTCTTTGAGTTTGATTACTTATGGGTTTGTTATTTACAGATTTGAAGGTCAATAATCAAATGTGCAAATTGATTTTACACGGGTAAAAAAAAACCAATTTTGTTTTACGGTTTTGATTTTTAGGGTTTTCAGGTTTCATCTAATGAATGGCTACTGTATCTTATAGGTGCTCTGAAGCAGTGGAAAGGGTTCTAGGCAAAACTCAAGGTATTGAAACTCTTTTCTCTCAATTGTTAGTTGTGAGTTTCTGTGAATTTCTGTTTTGTTCTTGATTTTGTTGTAGCTTGTATTAGCTTTCATATAGATATTTACTAGTTGGGTTGTAGCCAATTTCGGATATGTCAAAATTGATCATGTCAGGAATGTCAGGTTAGAATTTGAGGATGTTCTGACCACGTAAAGACCCTAAACCATCGATTGAACTAACCATGTTTCAGCAGGAATTTGACTCCGAGTAAGGCTGTTTGATCTCTTGTACAGAAGAATCTAACCGTTAGAATTTGCTAAAATATTTAATGCGTATTGTACCTAGTATGTTTATGGTCCTGTAAAAATTTGAGAAAGATCGGACCATAGTAGGTAATCCAAAACCTCTACTGGAAATGACTGCGTGCAAGAAATTTTGTTGTAGCTTGTATTAGCTTGCATATAGATATTTATTAGTTGGGTTGTAGCCAATTTTGGATATGTCAAAATTGATCATGTCAGGAATGTCAGGTTATAATTAGAGGATGTTCTGACCATGTAAAGAGCCTATACCATCGATTGAGCTAACCATGTTTCAGCAGGAATTTGACTCTGAGTAGGGTTGTTTGATCTCTTGTATAGAAGAATCTAACCGTTAGAATTTGCTAATTTTTTTTACTGCTTATTGTACCTAGTATGTTTATGGTCCTGTAAAAATTAGAGAAAGATCGGACCACAGTAGGTACTCCAAAACCTCTACTGGAAATGACTGTGCAGGAAATTTTGTCAGAATCTGGAATACTGAGTGCTTTGTACGAATACTTCATCATAATGTATTTCTCCTGATGTTGTGTCCTTCCATTCTAAGCTGTGCATCCGCCCGTTACCTTTTTAATTAAAATGATTCTTATTATTTTGTTGTTAAAGGCGATGGCTAATCAGATTGAGCAGATGGAAATCCTAGGACAGTCCTATAACTAGAGGATGGCTGATCATAGGTGTTGAGATCCCTTTTTCCTGTGACTTCTCCTATTCCATCATATGTCGACTGTACGAATGTTACCCAGACAAGTTTGATTTCATACTTGCATAGTTACTTAAATTTCCTAAATCTGTACTGGCGTAGTAACTAATATTGTGGCTTAGTTAAGTTGTATTAGCCTTCCCTTGAAGTTTAACCCAAGGAGAAATCACTGGTTGACTTCCTAAGGGTCCATGGAGTGTTTTAGTATCTTCTTTCACAAATTTCAAAGTTCATGTATCTCTTTTCAAAAATTTATTACTGATGCACAAGTGGCAGATCACTAATTCATCAAGAGAGTTAACAAGATAGTTGACAAACTTAACTGCATGTTTAAACGCAGTATGTCTCCAATTTTGTCTTCGTTGTTGAAGTATAATCCAAGGATACCTTACTATGTTCATGCATGTGACTAGTTAAAGGCGTACACTGAAGTTCCAATTTTTGGTCTACATATAGTGTGGTGCTCACTTCTTTTCATGTTTATTTTCTCTGGAATCTGCTAGGTATTTTTTTCTCAATGGAAAGGGTGAAAAAGTTGACGAGCATCTTGGAGTTGCGAGGTCCAATTCTATTGATTGTTTAGACTGTACGAAGTTACCCAGGCAAGTAACGACACATGCAGTTAAGTTTGTCAACTATCTTATTTGACCTCCATAAACATGCAATTGGAGACATAAGTTTCTTTTTTATTTTAAACTATCTTGAAAACTTAAGGTTTGTGTTGCACAAGTTTCTTGTAGCTTTGTAGCCATTTGTTTATGTTTTGGATTGAAAATTATCAATTTCATTGTGTATATTCAAACTACTTTCGGAATGTTGTAAAATGATGTAATGATCAATGTTATGTGGAATATTATTTGTAGTACCGGAATTTTAAAATCACAAATACAAATTTTGTAATTTTTTTTTAATTCTTACCACATATTTTGCAACGGATATAACCGTGGCACAAAAGAAAATATCCGTTGCTTAAATTAGCCATGTGCAACGGAAGATTATATATTGTGCCACGGATATATCCGTGGCACAAACTAATTGTGCAACAGATATATCCGTTGCACAATATGTTGCGCACATGTGCAACGCCGTTTTTGAAACAGAAATAGACGTGGCACAAATTATGTGCAACGGATATATCCGTTGCACAAGGGTCGTTTTGGCGTAGTAATGGTAAAGATAGTGTGATTGCTCAAATCTATGTTGATGACATAATTTTTGGCTCCACTTCTAAAAAACTTACCAAGGAATTTTAAAGCTCACTGAGTGAAGAATTCTAAATGAGTAATGTAGGTGAACTAAAATTATTTCTGGGAATACAAGTTCAACAACACGAAAGTGGAATCTACATATCTCAACAGCAATATGCCAAGGATATGGTTGAAAATTTTGGTTTGACTAGTGCATCACCAAAACTAACATTATGGCAACTACTGACAAAATCAGTAGAGATCTGCAAAGTGAAAAAGTGGGTCAAAAGCTTTACAGATCTATGATTGGAAGCCTTTTGTACTTAACAGCAACAAGACCCGATATTGCATATAGTGTTAGGTGTTGTGCGAGATATCAGGCTGATCCCCAAATATCACATCTCAATGCTGTTAAAAGGATTCTACGGTATGTCAAAGGGACAATAGGCTTTGGTCTTACGTATACCTTTGACACCTACACCAATCTCGTAGCATATTCTAATGCAGATTGGGCTGGTAACAAAGATGACAGAAAAAGCACTTCGGGTGGATGCTTTTTCGTTGGGTTAAATCTTGTAGCATGGCACAACAAGAAACAAAACTCACAATCATTATCCACATGCGAAATATAATACACAGCATCTGGCTCTTGCTGCACTCAGCTGTTGTGGATGAAGCAGATGCTCGCAGACTACGGTATCAAAGTGGGAACTATGAATATCTATTGTGATAATACTAGTGCTATTCGCATTACTGAAAATCCAGTGGAGCATTCTAGAACCAAACACATTGATATCCGATATCTCTTCATAAGAAATCTCTATGAAGATAAGATTGTTATACTTGAACATGTGCCGTCAGAACGACAACTTGCTGATATACTCACAAAACCATTAGATACACGAACGTTTCAACACCTTCGACAATCTATTGGTGTCGTTCTTGTTCATTATAAACAAGAGTATCTAGTTTGTTAGGCAGCAAACTAGATTAAAACTTCTTTTCAACAAGGAAGTAAATATTTGTACATGTCTTTACTTGTAAAGACATAAGTTGTTCTTTATTGAATAACACCACATGGGGGAGAGTTCTTAACTTGAACTTGCGCTTAATAACAAATCTTTTTGGGGAGCGTGGTTATGGAATATAAGGAGAAAAGTGTGTCTATATTTCTCCAAAGATGAATCAACTTAGAGATCATCGTTCTGATTTCCTAGTTATGTCATCTTAAACTTGGTATGTGAGTACTTAGCTTAACTTATTCTCATAGGTTGATGAAACCCTAGTCTCGAACTACTTTGTCATATTTTTGTGACAAATAGGGGGAGAATACATATGGTTCTTGTTCTTGTGGTTCATAACCATAGGGGGAGAACGTCATGTGCTTACTTGTTGTGCTTTTACAAAGTATCAAGTAAGGGGGAGTAATTAAAGCTGAGAAGAAACTTCATATCAGGAATGAGTAGAATCACTTTAAAAGTTTTGATACACAGACTTTAAAGTTTGCTCAGATTCTTACTCTTAGCACAAACAACATGTGGGATTAGCATATTAACCCATGTAAGCTTGAGCTTACCTTTGTGGTTGTTTGAGCTGGATATGTTGTAGCTGTTGTCTACGGATTCATCAACAAGAGTTAAACGAACACATCTAGACTCAAGGGAGAAGTTGAAGAATTCAAGAAATCAAGATACATCTGGTTAGTACTTAATTGTATATCTTTTGAATCCATATGTAAATTGGTTTTGTCACTAAAATTGACAAAGGGGGAGATTGTTAGGGCATTGTCCGGTCAAACCCATTAGCGTTGGTATGTCAAGCTGGTTGTCAGTTTTAGGTGTCAAAACACAATTCTTGATTTAGCCTACTAGAGTTTAGATTTCGGAATTGGGATATAGACTAAGTAGTAGAGACCTTGAAGACGAAGACTGTGAAGACAAAGAAGACATCAATTATTCTTCATTGACAAAAGGTTAGTAGGAGTTATGACTTTTATGGAAATTCTTCTATTCTACTTTCTCTATCTTTCGAAATAGTCGGCTACTTTAGTAGTGATATGAATAGCGATTGAGATCGTGTTCTTGTCTACATGACCATGAGTTATGTTGGTATTTGTTCGCGCAAATACTAAGTTTACAAGAATGCATGAGATAGATTCGACACCATTTGTCCATTGCAATGGTTTGCTTGCAAATCACTTGTTGGATATGGGTGAATCTAAAGGAGTACTCTTGAGCAAGAGTCCAATGCATTATAGATGAGGACGTCTAACACGTATAAGTACTAATTAAGCCCAGAACTTCCAGCGGGTCCAAGTTAAACCCTAATCTGAATGGCGGACGGTTCCCGAACCGTACGTGAACAGAGAATTGGGAAAAACTCCTGAGTTCCAAAGTGTCATTTTGTACGCGTACCTAACGTGAACTCAAAATCGATACTTTTGGCTGTGATTCAGATGGAAGGTTCACGAACCGTCCCAAGTGAATATTCTCTGGATTTTCACTCGGGTTAAACTCTGAACTCCTTTATCTCTTAGTTGAACTTGGTTATCACGAAAATATCTTCTGTGGTCCATCTAACGGTTCTCAATGTGTCAATAAGATAAAGATTATCTCTGGTCTGTTGATATCAATCTTGAAGTGTTTATGAGCTAATAAAACACTTGGCAGATAAATGATAAATGATTTTCAATTGAGATAAATCTCTGTTTACTTTGTTTGCAAGTTAGGGTTTCCAAAACTTGTGAAACAAGTAACTAGTTGCTTTATTCCAAAGCAACCTATCTTATTGAGTGCTATAAATAGAGGTGTCTAAGGACGAAAACCGCAAGCATCAAGCATACGTGAAGATTCTTTAGGGAAGAGATCGTAAAACTCTTTTCTCCTCGGTGAATGCTTGTTGTGGTATACTGGTATAGTCATCCTCTATTAGGTAAAAGTTCCTCTTAGGATTTACCTACGACTATAAATACTTCTCTTGAGAGTTGGGAAGCACATGTAGGAGATTGAGACCTTAGTGGTTGAAATCGGAGTAACCTGTAACCTTGGTAACCTAATCACGTTCTTATCTATTCTACGGTACTTCTCTTCTGATATAAGGCCATTCAAGAACTGATACGTTACACACATGGTTTTGAAAGAAGCAACGCACGACTGCACTCGGTGTTGTAATACCTAGTAAGCTCCAGTTGTATAAGTTTCTTAAGTGATTCTTCTTTTACAACTGAGGTAGAGACAAGTTGGGCATAGTTTACTCGGTTTACTTGTCAGCCCCCGCTTGTAAGTAGATTTCCGTATGACCTGGAGCAATCTGAAGGAAGTCACTTTGTGTATGTCAAACTGATAGAGGACAGTTCAAACATACAGTCGATAATTGAGGTTGCAAAGCCGGAATTGTTGACACAAGCCTTTAACAGCGGTTAAAGCAACTCTTAGGCCTGTAAAGGACGTCAGCTAGGGGAATCAAGTGCGTGACGATCTGTGGGGGATCTAGAGACGTAAGGAGTGCGACAGTAGCCAATTCGCTTGGAGGGCTTGAGTTGGTCTCTGCTACATCCCAGACCGAAGTCTTATAGTAGGCTAGTGTTTGTAGACAGTTTGTATTGTGCGGTGTTCAATCTGGACGAGGTCCCGAGGTTTTTCTACAGGTTGTAGTTTTCTCGTTAAAAAAATCTCTGGTGTCTTGTGTGCTTTACTTTCCGCATTATATTCTCTGATTATATAATTAAAGCAAACACAAGAAGTACGTTGTTATAAACCTGATCGTTGTCCTCAATCCATCCCTTGGATTTACCAAGACCCTATCTTGTGTTGGACTGATCCTTGTGATCCAAACTCAGGTTAACAGATCTGGATATTGATTTTTGAGATCGTCCAGATCTGACCATAAGTCTCACGAGCACAAACGAAAAGTTGGTTGTATTTCGGTAACCCTGCTTTTTCAGTTAGTGTAAACTTTGATGTTTAAGTTAGTGAAAACTTTGATGTTTCCTTTCGTTCCACTAATTATTTTTTTTTCATTCAATTAAAACTTAAATTACTACATTGATTTCATTAAAATTTAAATTACGTTAATACAAGTAGCTAAAATCCGACTGGGTTAATTTTTGGCAACGTCTTAAGGATGTGGAAACAACCAATGAAAAGGAACGAGTTGCCGCCATTCTGCAGTTCCCATGTCTCTAACGATCTTCTCAACACATCCTCATTTGTCTCACCAATGGCTCTTTCTCGATGGATTACCACAACTAATGATGCAAACTTGCTTACTTCCATGTTAATCTTACCAAAACAAGCACAACGTGGCGGCAGTACGTCGTCCACGGTTGTCGGTGTCTTGTTCAAACATTTCAAAAATTGACATTCATAAAGTTAGGCCTTGCGTCTGAACCCCTAATTGCATCCTGGACGCTCAAAACATAAATTCTACATATTTGTACATCTGCCGTGGTAAATCGTTGGCGACGAATACGAACACGACGACGACGAAGATCATTTGGAGTCCGAGACATTTTCCCTAAATTGTATAGAGAAGAGGAATTAGTGTGAGTTAAAATGGTGTTGTAATCAAGTATTATGGAAGTTGGAAAATCTGGACCATTGGATGCATTTAATGGAATACAAGGAGTCACGGTCGATTATGACGATTCCAGAACTCGTCAAGGTTATATGATGGTCTATGACGACCCTACGTGTAGAGATGAACAATCGTCATGGTTTTTACAGTGCCATGACGATTTAAGAAGTGGATCCAAATGCCCGAAAATACTGCAACATCGTCACACTATGTAATAAAACCTTGACGATATAGCTTTGAGAAAAATCACCCCTCTGCCCAAAAAACAAGTTAAATCGTCACCCTATGTGATAAAATCTTGACGATTTAGCTTTGAGAAAAATCACCCCTCTCCAAAAAAACAAGTTAAATCGTCACACTATGTATTAAAATCTTGACGATTTAGCTTTGAGAAAAATCACCCCTCTGCAGAAAAAACAAGCTAAATCGTAATGGCTTTTGCTTAACTTACATGACGACTAAGTTTTATTATGCTCAAATCGTCGTGATTGACATCATGACCATGACGAGTGTAGGTGTATTAACAACTGTTTGAAAACATGTTGTCGGAATCGTCGTGGTTTGAACATAAACCATGACGAATTTCTGATTTTTTTTTTGAGTTTCCAAACAATTTAGACATGTAAACTAACACAAATGAATCAAACAAAGTACGATTTACCAAATCCTATCATATCAATTGTCAGCAACAAACCGTTAAAAGAAAAACAAACCAGTGTCAACCTAGGAAACAAAAAATGTATCAAACACACCAAACCGACATAATATTCTTTCACCTACTAAAACCAAAGTGCGAAACAAAAAAAACTAAACCCTATCATTGTTGGCCCCATCGGCTTCACCTTCACCTTCACCTTCACCTTCACCACGCCCACGGCCACGACCACGACCACGACCTCGTTTAGAAGTTTCTCCTGTCTCTTGAGTCTCTTGAGTGTCACTGGTTTTAATATGACTCCTCTTCGTGTTTCGTCGTAATTCCTCGAACATGTGCTCCGCCTCAGGCATATGGATGTGCCTAACATGTTGATTATGCTGGTTCGGTTCAGCTTCGGTCAACCCCTTTCCTTTATCCGATCTCAAACACAACCAGTTGAGGACATC
>JAJJMA010339399.1:0-13300 GCA_023529015.1 Papaver nudicaule
TCGAAAACAAGGGGGACTGAGCATCAGGAAATCAAAGGAGCACAACAGGGCTCTCATGATGAAACGTGTTTGGCAGCTACACCAGCAGAAGGATTCTCTTTGGAGCTCGCTGTGTCATACCAGGTATCTTAAGGATAAAACCACCCTCCCTGCATTACCTAAACCACCTGATACGGCAAGTCCTCTGTGGAAAGGTTTGGTTAAAGTCTCTCCTTTTCTACATGAACATTCCTTTTCTGTTATTGGTGGAGGGGAAAACACAGCGGTCACAGACAAATGGATCCCCCTACAATCTGCGACTGATGCCAGGAATAACTCCTTACTCCCTGGCAATTCAGTTGCCACTTTGATTCAACAAGATACCAGAACCTGGAATCATCAACTCATTTTTCAACTTTTTCCCGAAGATACGGCTCAACGAATCCTAGCAATTCATCTCCCTCAACAGAACCAGGAAGACAAGATTATTTGGCCTTTCACTTCTTCGGGACAATATACAGTCAAAACAGGATATCAGCTTTTGATTGATAATGATGATGACTCAAAAACAAAATTAGACCCCCAGATGGCAGAACTTTCGAAACGTATATGGAAGCTTTCCTGCCCGTACAAAATCAGGCTTTTCATGTGGAAAGCCATTCACGAGGCACTACCAACTTTTGATGTCCTCAACGCCCGCAACATGTTGGATTCGGGAATTTGCACTACCTGCTACGACTTCAGAGAAACTACTAACCATTTATTTTTTAAGTGCAGCTTTGCAGGTGAAGTTTGGCAACTAATATGGGACTTTATGCTCCGGTCCTTGTATCCAACGACGACGACCTCTAAGCGACCTTCAACAATAACTGACATGCTACATATCTGTGTTCCAGAACCGCAACAGAATCTATTGCTTTTCACGATGTGGCATATCTGGATTGCTCGCAATGATCGTCTCTACAAACGTGTTACACTCCCCCCCGGGCAAATTTTTCAGGTCATTCTGGTGCTTTGGAGGGAATTCGAGTGGTCGAGAACCCATATCATACCTTTCCTCCCGGACGTTCCTCCCACAACACTCAATACAAGTACCAGGTTAACTACCACTTTACAGATTGCGTGGCAGCCTCCCCAACAGGATTGGATCAAAATTAATATGGATGGGGCCTCCAAGGGCAATCCGGGATTGGCGGGAATTGGGGTTATAGCGAGAAATGCGGATGGGAACCTATTACAAGCAATGGCGGTCTCGCTCGGTATCACAACGGCTATCACTTCTGAATCTTGGGGACTTCTGACTGCAGCGAGAATGATTCTTCGAAACGGGTGGAACAAAGTCTGGCTTGAGGCTGATTCGAAATCAATGCTTCAGATTTTACAGAATGGGCAGAAAGAAGCACCTTGGCATCTTCAAGGTATACTATTAGAAGCGACGCAAATTCTACTCAATGTCACTACGCTACGAATCACACATGCTTATCGGGAGGCTAATCATGCAGCAGATGAGTTGGCTAATGAAGCAGTTCGACGACAAAATCGTGATCCAAAGAATCCATCAACAGTTATCTGGGATGCAGTCACACCACCGTTCTTATACAATATCTTAAACAATGATAGAATGGGTGTTACTACACCACGAGTTGTACCTTACTGTCAGTTGAACTAGTTGAATAATAATATCCGTACTTTCAAAAAAAATAAAGAAGAAAGTATGTATATATAGTATATACAACTTATTTAAAAGCGTGCATTGTTCAATTGTTAAACTCCCAAGGTGGGATATTTATAACGTTAGGAGTTTGAATCTGAGGGAGATCAATATTTTTTGTACTGAATTATCACTTGAAATGAGAGAATTGAGGGAGTTGACCGAGTTAACCGCGTCGTATGCGCGTCGGGGGTGCATCTGTGTCTGACACGAATCTGACGCGGATTCGTGCCCAAAACCGGCGCGTCTGTGCAACCTAGGTGTCAAGTCTCCCTAATTTGATTTCTTTCTTTGAAACCGACGTTTTGAGTTTGATTACCGGAATAAACACGTCTAAGCAAAAGTAAAAGCAATGGCTTTGATTTCTTTTAGGGTCAAATGTGACAGCTCTATGATACCACTCAATAAAGTCACATCGAGATATATGGTGTCAATTATATCCCTTTGGTTTGGTTACTTTCTTTAAAACTGACTTTTCATTACCGGATTAGACACGTCTAATTAATTAAAGTTAAGGGACGACATTGATTTATTTTTTTCACGGTCAAGAGTCAAGACTACGACACCATTTAAACATACCAAGTGGTTCAATGAATGTAGGGAACTCTGGCAATGGATGAGACTAAAAAGTGGTCCGTTTATTTTGGGCTAATCCTTGATCTTAAATACCTGACTAAATGATTCAACTATGGACTCAGAGGCGTACCTACAATGGGGAAAATGGGTCTGCTGACCCCACTAAAATTTACCAACACTAAAACTATAATTCACTCGAAAATTATTTCTTGAATACCAAGTTTTGGTTTCACTATATATACCTGATGGGTCTTCAGTGTAATCATCTTAGTATACAGCACTAAGAATCCATGATGATATAGAGTTGCAACTCATATGACCAAATATTTGCTGAGACACAATAATTTTTGCAAGCCCATCAACACCCATATTTCCAACATTCGTAAAGACCCGAAAAGCTGCTCAAATAACAATGTAATGTGTAATTGGTCCTTGTTTCCCTTACTGCTCATTTTATCAGCAATTTGTGAATCTTGTAAAATCGAATCATTTAGTGATTCGTTACTCCCCTTTAGCGTTCCTCTTCCCTCTTCTCCGATTCAATTTCGAACTAATTCATGGACCACTTTGAATTGACTAGCTTTGAAACAAAACATATCTTACCTGCTCATCCATTCTATGGCTCCTACTTTCTTTACCTTGCTAGATATTGGTGAGTGATGACTCAGTCAGCACTAATGAATATCAAAGACTAGTCTTTGTTGATGGCGCCATTGTCTTTAGTCTTGATGACCCTAAGCATTTCAAAGTTATTGCTCAACTTTAATGAAAAGTCGGTTGGAAAGAAAGAAAGAAAGAAACAAACAAAAAGGGCATGAAAAATCAAACCGTACCTAATCCCCTTGCTAGAAGGGTACGAAGTTACGGGTTCTACAAGAAAAGGAAATACTCAAGAATCTGCGTAAATGCATGAACATGTCAAGAGGAGAAGAGTCAAGAAAGCAAGTTGCTAGTATTATTCGAGCCAAATCTTGATTCCTAAAGGAGAACATTTGGCGTAAGTCTCAGCACTATTGATTGATGGAGGGATAGCGAGGACTTGATCATATTTACGGTTTAAGAGTCTAGACTACGACATCTAAATTTTTTTGTAAGCAGCTGAAGAAAAAATCTAAGTTGTGCTAATTTTGACCACCAAATGTGCAAAGCTAGGGGGGTTCACAGAGGATGAGCAGATAATGCACGTTTGTGTTGGGTTGATATTTCAACTAAAAGAAAGATAACAGATTGCTGGACTACAATGAACATAGAAAATCCTTCCTACCGATTGGAAAGAAGAACACATATTCGAACGTGTGGAGGTGCGATCAAGTCCAATCTGTGCATATAATCTTTGGACCGTATTGACGTGACTTAAGAAAACGATGCGGTTTGGGAAGAAAGACCTGCACCAGAGGGAATGCTAGTTATGAAGATAAGACACGTCCATCCTTTTGAATAGTAGGTCTCACAAGAAATAATGTATTGATGGTTGAGTGCCGCACGAATTGGACCATTGACCCACATTTCTAATTTTCCTCCCTGTTACTGAACTTTGATTTTTCAACTTATGAAAACATCTAGACATTAACTAGTGACAACTTTGTTGTATTCAAAAGGAAAAAAAAAAAAGCACCTTAGCTTCCTTAGCTTCGTTTGGTGGTTAAGCGATAACAACATTACTTCTTAGATGTTAGTGAGTAGTGAGTAACAAAGACTAGTCTTCTTCGTTAATGCCATCATCTCCTGTCTTGACAGCCTTAGGCGTTTCAAAGTTATTGCTTAACTTGACTCAGACATGTCAATTCAGAAATATATAAAAATCGGTTCGAAAGAAAGAAACAAAACGGGTATGAAATATCTAAATGTTCTAGACCACATTGCCTGCCCACTGGTAACGTACGTTGATCTTGTATCAAGGCTTGGCTCTATGGTCTATGCTGGTTCTTCTTTTCACCATAATCCAATTTTGGTATTTTACTCGGCAGGAGTTGCATTTTTTTTTCGTGTCTGAATACTCTTTACCGAGTGTGCACAAAATCGTACTCGATTACATTTCCACAAATTCAAGTATTTTTTTTTTTAAACCTGAATATGTGGAGATGCAATCGGCAATTTCAAAATTTTATTTTTTCCTTCTATTAATTTGGTAACCACGTAGAAGTCCAAGATGTTAGTGAGTAGTGATAACATAGACTAGTATCCGTTCATGTCATAATCTGAGCTCTTGACTGTAAATATTACAAAGTCATCGATAAATTCTACCGCGAAATGTTGATTACCCTCAACTGCCTGCCCACTAGTATCTATCCTTGTATCAATCAATAATAACGTTGACGTAGGCAACACATGCATTCCCCTGCAACTAGACAAGAATCAAGACAATGTATGAGCAGATAAGATACGTTTCTGTTGGCTAACTGGGCACCTAGTTAGCCGCAAAGCAATTGCTAACTGCAGCAGATAACGTACGTAGTGCCGCACTATCTAACCTTTTAAGTTCTTGACAAATGGACTAACAAACCTGGTGTAATTTGTTCTATAATTGAATTAACAGCGATAACATTGTTTCATAGCACATTTTTTTCGACATCCAAATTCCTACATCAGGATTGAAAAAAAAAAAAAGAAAAACAGAAAAGAAAAAGGTTTAGTTACGTACATTATCTTCACTCTTTACTATTTAATCTTCTAAGATTACCGTTAATTCAGTCTCCTTGTTGCGATTTACATTCAAAGAACTTGAAACAGAAGTTGTCGAGGCGAACGGGTTGGGTGCCATGACCAAATTTTCAGTATTCCCTTCTAGCATATGAAGGACACCATTCATGGAAGGGCGATCAGCTGGGTTCCACTGAATACACCAGAGTGCCACCATTGTTAGTTTCTTTATTATCTCCAGGCCTTCTGCTTCTGTTTGAATTCCTAAATCTTCCCCACGATTCAAACGATTATAAACCCACTCCGGAAAGTACTCTCCCTCGGTACGTGTTTCCATTTCAGTTTTTGTGTTCTTCTTTCCACCTACAATTTCAAGTAATAACATTCCAAAACTATACACGTCCGATTTGTACGACACGGCACCAAAGTTTCTCGAGAAAACTTCGGGTGCGATGTAACCCATGGTTCCCCTTGCGGCAGCCATAGATATTGTGACAAATGTATCCTTGGTACATAGCTTTGCCATGCCAAAGTCAGAGATTTTTGGAGTAAAGTTGTGGTCTAATAAGATATTTTGAGGCTTGATATCGAAATGTAGAATGCGCTGATCACAACCTTGATGAAGATATTCCATACCACGGGCTATACCAATAGCAATATCTTGAAGCTTTGCCCAGCCAAGGCTTACTAATGTTTTATCTTTCCCGTCTGAGAATATGAACTTGTCTAGTGAACTGTTTGACATGAATTCGTAAATAAGAGCCCTCGTAGACCCTTCAACGCAGAATCCCAAGAGGCGCACAATGTTTAGATGATGAATTCTACCAATAGTGGCAACTTCATTGACAAATTCTTCTCCGTCGTTGCTTCCACTTAAATTGTCGAGAATCTTAACTGCTACTTGGATTCCATTTGTAAGCTTTCCTTCGAATACGCTCCCATACCCTCCTTGGCCTAATTTTACCTCAAATTTGTTTGTAATTTTCTTCAGTTCAACGTGACTATATCGAGTGGGTTTGAGAGCATTTTTTTCCAAGAACTGTTCAATCTTTAACTGATTCTCTTTTTCTTCCTTATTTCCTTTATTGCGCAATTGGATGAATATGATCAGCGTGAATAGTAAGAAAACAAATAATCCTAAGCTCACACTGATTGCTATCTTCTTCCCTGCTATCTTCTTTCCTGCCGGTTCCAAAACAAATATAAAACAGTAAATGAAGTGTTTCTGGGTACCATTATTGTCTAAAAAGTGGTATTCTCGGCACTTAAGCAGGACCTGAATAACGTTATATGTTAGTCCCGCCGTTCTCTATACAATAATATTTACCAACTCCTACAATTTTTAGGAAGATTTAAAGACAGGAAAAATGAAAGGAGAACACTAGCTATTTTTGCTAGAAACATTTTCTTTTTTGGGGACAAATAATAATTGTGAAAATGTTGCTTTTAGAAACAAACCATGAGATATATGTGGATCAAAAAGTTGAACGCAGAGAGAGGCTGAGAAAAGTAACAATACCTTGGGGTTTTACGAAACATCCAAGGGGAAGGCTGGAGTTGTGATTTTGATATCCGCATTCCCGTCCATCAATTTCACAATTAACGCAAATGGGCGCTTCATCCCAGTTCATAAAAACACTGGTGTAATTCATAGTGTTATATAATAAATAAGAAGAAGTATACTTAACTTTCGAAATGGGCAATCGAAGTGGAACTGCCATTGACTTACAATGGCTTGGTAACTCTTCTGCAATACTTTCAATTGAATCGAGAGCATAAAATTTGTTTGTCGAATTACTTAGACAAGCCAAGTATTTAATATCATACTGATAACTATATTCTTGACCATCTGCCATGTCCTTCAAACAGTTAAAAACGGTATAGTTCTTGTATCTGTTTCTTTCGAAAGGAGTATCAGAGATATTGAAATCAATAAGTCTCTTTGGGATGCAACGATTTTGATCGTAAATTTCCAAACTTTGGGACGTATAATTGATGGATCTTACAAGAAATACCCCTGAAAATGGTAGCACAATTTCAGTTTCGTTCTTGATTGTGCAGGATAATTCGAACCCAGGATATCCGCAGTAGCTAGGTTGCTGTCTATTCTTTAAGAAAAATGGAAACCGAATTTGTATAGATTTTGGGTTTCCACACGAAAAACTTTGACATGTGGCGTTGCTTGATGCACTAGTACTGCTGCATACTAGTGTTATGGGTTGATGGATGATGATAAAATGAATAATTGAGAGTATAATGATCTTCTTCTCTCTCGTGATTTTCATTTTAGATTAACTTTCTTGGAGAACAGAAGAGATGAAACAGCCAGAAAGAGATCCTCCATACCACATCTGTACCATAAATAGTACATCTTTGAGAGTAGACTTGCGGTAGGGTGTACAAACTACCCGATGACATGTGGTCTGTATGTTTGTTGTCCGGCGTGGGTTCGCCCAGCCTGGATTTCTATCTTTCATGTCTGATTTGTTAACCTGCTTATAACTAGCAGGGTTAATAATAACTCGATAGTGTGTTAATATTGGGTCCAGGGGACGGACCCAAGAGATTTTGTTGGGTAAGGCTATATTTTGTAGCGTGCGTAAGGCGGATAAAAAAAAAATCTGGTGAGGAGAGGATATATACCGGAATTTTAAAGAGCTAGGAAAAAGAAATTACATATTGTATGGCCATTACCCAATATGATTGGGTTAAAATATAATTTAACATAAATTTTCCTACTATTTGTTTTTGGGTAAAGCCATTTTTAGCCCCTTGCTAGATTCGTCCTTGATTTGGGTCATAGATTTTATGACTACAAATTTGTACTCTCACACCATCTCTCACACAATCTTACATGACAATTTTGCTGTATGAGAATTCAAAGGGTAATAGATTTAAACTAATATTTTGGGAATATACTCCTGTTGCAAAGCTCAACATTGTATAAAACAAAAGGGAAAAAAATGAAGAGTAGTAATCCCTTGACTAGCTAATGGAAATTTACTGGTGTTTTTGGCTTTTTGCATTACAAATGATTCCAAAGGATATTACTATGACGTACAGATATCCTCCCCGGCCCATAAATACAACATCAAGAGAACCACTTCACTTTAGTTTCATAGCTAGCTAAAAATATCTTTCCAAAGTATGAAAATTAGCATTCTTTTCAATTGTTTCTTACTTTATTTTGTGAGTATCTTTCTTATTCTTCCTAATTCCAGTTATAGTTATTGTTTTCCTCCTCCTGCAAAGTATGAAGACACTTCTTCTTCTTCTTCAACATCATTATCTTGCGGAGATTTGCTCAATATCCGGTGCCCTTTCACCTTGAAAGATCATCCTCGCAACTGCTCGAATCATCCAGCCCAGAGAGAACTCTCTTGCGAACAAAATAAAGCTACGTTGTTTTTTTTTGTTGAAAAAATTTCACGTCATCAGTATAAATTATACAGAAGGAAGTATTCGAATAGTTGATCCAGGTCTTGAAAAAGATAATTGTTCTTCGATGCCTCGATATTCATTGCCCGAACAAGCTAGCCATATGCAGGAATATAACCCTGATCCTGTACGTTATTCATTTGAGCACTCTAAACTGTCAGTAGTATACATGAATTGCTTAACAGATACTATAAGCGACTATCCACCTTCTTACCTGAATACCTCGTCTTGTGTTAAAGATTCTTTGACCACGTCTTCGTATATAACCTCTCTAGATAGAAAAAGCACGTCTTCATATGTCATCGTGGATCCACGGGCTGAAGAAGTTAGCAATTCATGTACTACTTTTCTTACGTCTTGGATGATGCCGGAAGATGATGATTATAACAATATTGTTCGAATTAGGGATGTTTTGGGTTCTTATTTAGATGTTCATAACAGAATGATGAAAGGGTTCGATATCTGTTGGAATTACTACGAAGAAGAAAAACGAGGTAAGTCCTTAATTAGTCTCTCCATGATTTGCTCCTTATTTGTCAAAATTGATCTTCTTTCTGAGTTTGATGTATTAGATTAGTACATTAACAGTATGAAGTAACCTTGATCATATTCCGCATAAGAAGAGATTAACCTTTACATATGTGATTAAAGAGATAACTCTCAGGTAGAGAACATTAACCCGACGATTTAAGGCGTCTTAAAAGCCATTCCACATAAGTTATGACAGACACAACTATACAAAAGATAATGTTTAATATAATCCGGGATACATAGATTACCTTAGAAATAAGTTTCCCCTTTTTAATATCTCAACTATCAAGTATTCTGGTATAATTTACCTAGCTGTTTTTGGCCCCATAAAATAAATTAAAATAATATTTTTTTTAAGTATATAAAAAACAAGTTATACAAACATGATTGTTTTACCCTTACCTAGTTAGATAATAACCTAATCCATAGCCATCCCCTCCTTCATTGCTACTCCACCACCACCACCACCACCACTATCGTCGCCTGCATCACCACCACCACCGCCTCCACCGCCTCCACCATCTTCCTTCATAGATCTCATCAAGTAACTAAAAAGATTAAAAAAAAAATCCCACGACCACCACCACCGCCGTCTCCACTCCTCCCACCAAAAATCTCATTAAGTAATTTTTGCTCAGAATCAGCTTTTATTATACCTCGAATCCATCTAATATTGTTCGTGTTCTTCATTTTTATAAAAAAACCAGAATCGGCGTTGTAGCACACTTGTGTTCACCTATTTTGAATTAAAACCATAATCGATTTATTTTTTTCAACACAACGGTCGATTCAGTTGATAAAATTCTAAAATGAAACAACCCAGTATCGGTACTTAAGTTGCACCACAACAACCGATTCTTATAATCGGTCCATCTTATAGATCAATGGCAACGATTATTATTTTTTTAATAATGGAAAAAGAATAATAATAATAATAGGCCTCTCTTATTGGTCAATAGAAATGATTATCATTTTTGTAAAAATGAAGAAATATAATCGGTAGGGAAAATTTACTTAATGATACTTATGGAGAGATGAGTGGAGGCGGCGGTGGTGGTTGTTGGGTATTTATTTATTTTTAATCTTTTTGTAGTTACTTAAGTATATATCTATGGAAGAAGACGATGGTTATAATCGGTACACATATTAATCTATAAAGACCGATTATATTTCTTCGTTTTTTCAAAAATAATAATATATTCTATTGACCTATAATAGACTCCGATAGTTTTTTCCATTTTTCGTTGCTATTGATCTATAATATGAACCGATTATAAGAATCGGTTGTGGTGCAACTTAAGTATCGGTTCTAGATTGTTTCAATTTAGAATTTTATCAACTGGAATCGACTATTGTGTCGCAAAAAATAAACTGATTCTGGTTTTACTTTATAATCGGTATATATGCTGACCGATAGCCACTGATTATTGTTCTTGTTGTTCAAACGAAGAACAATCGTTTAATATGGTGGCCAATAAACGCCGATTATGGAAAAAAAATTACTTAGTAAAATTTATCGTGGGAGGAGTGGAGGCGGCGGTGGTGGTGATGGATTTTTTTTTTTTTGGTCTTTTTGTAGTTGGCTTAATGAGATCTATGGAAGAAGATGGTGGTGGTTGAGGCATTGGTGCTGTTAGTTGTGATAGAGGCGGTAGTAATGGCGATGGTGGAGCAACAATGAAGGAGGGGAAGGTTATGGATATGGAAGTGGTGGTTATATAGATATAAAATGAAATGAAGTGAAGTGAGGAATTTAGTGAAGATAACTTTGTATATTCTCACACCTGTAGACATCCCATAGCCACTATGCTTAGATGGATTTAAATTTCAGGGGCCCAAATATTATTATTATTTTATTTTATTTTGATATAAAACCTCCATTTTCCATTAATAATGTCAAAACAAGGTTACATGGGGATGAAGTACATCAAGATTTAAAAAGTTACAAGAACAACATATTTGTTGTAGTACATAATCGAGAGATCCGACAAGGAAAAGAGAAGAAAAATCGATAGAAATACCTAAGACAAGCATGATAAGACCGATTAAATCGGAGAAGGGATGGTCTTCAATTGATGATAACCCGACCATTTGATAGTTTTTCTTCTTCATTAAGATTTGCTACATGGAATCAGGAGTATTTTGCTCAACATCTTGACCGGCGAGTTGAAGAATCTGGTAACTTGAGATCGCCATCGTACTTGATAAACTTATAGATCTAACACCAATAAAGAAAAATAGAAGCAATCGAAATATTGCACAAAAAATCGCGCTAATAGCGAAAAAACTAATCTCCCTAATTGCAAAGACAAATTCCTTTAATAACAAATATTTTATTGAAAACAACATACTAGCTATAAAATTAAGAAATCTTTGCTCGTCTCTAGCCCATAAAGGACTAGATTTGAGCAAATGAGAGAAAAAATGAAAGGTTTTTTCTCTAGGTTTTGGAGAAGGGAGGGGGAGAGAGAGAAGAGGAATTAAGTTATCTCCCCAAATAATTTTTTATGTGGCTAAAAATATCACTTACTAGTTTCAGTACTCCGTCTGTTTCAATTATATAGTCGGAGGATCAATTCTCTTAAGTCCGAAAAATATTTGAATTCATAAATTTCCATGTTTTTAATTGTTTTACCCTTTGTCATTCCCAACATAATTATTTATGTATTATTAATAAGGTTGTAAGTTGTAAAAAATCGTCTTGATAGTTGTACTACGCCTATAATTTGAAACTTGGAAAAATTCAAATTCCACATATATAAATGAAACGAAGGAAGTACTATCTATGTATTTCGCAAATGACATAACCCAAACTATACCTTACATTTTTAAGTCTAAACATTCTGGTATCTCTTTATCAACGTTAGATGTGTACCCCAAAAGCCAAGGGAAAGTGTGTACCACTATATTACTTATTTTTTAAGGCAACTATATTACTTATTCTTTTTTTTTATTATTTATTATTTTATTTTTTTGATGAAAAGCCTCCATTTTCTATTAATAATGTTAAATCCAGGTTACATGGAAATCAAGTACATCAAGAAGTATAAAATAACAAAAACAACATACTTGTTGTAGTACTTAATCGAGAGATCCGACAAAGAAAAGAGAAGGAAAATCGATAGAACTACCTAAGACAAGCATGATAAGACCGATTAGATCGGAGATAGGATGGTCTTCAATGGATGATAACCCGACCATTTGATTGTTTTTCTTCTTCATTAAGATTTGCTCCATGGAATCAGGAGTAATTTGCCCAACTTCTTGACCGGTGATTTGAAGAATCTGGTAACTGGAGATCGCCATCGTACTTGATAAACCTATAGTTCTAATACCAATAAAGAAAAATAGAAGCAATCGAAATATTGCAGAAAAAATTGCTCTATTTATAAGGTGCCCTCAGGTGGCTGCGTGTTTGGTTATGTGCCGGCATAAATATGGGTCGATTTTTAAATTCATTAGAAACAATCTGATTAAGAAAAAAAAAATTTACTGCCTGAACTAACCTTTTCTTTTCTTTTTTAATAATGCAGGTTTTCTGTTGAGTATTTGGTTTCGGATTCGTGATCGGTTGTCGCCCCTTCGTAAGTTTATGGTGTCCTTTTCCCATAGCTGATCGCGTAGAAAGCAAAGCCTAGTAATCCAGATTTGGGTCGTTGCTTCTTGACAAGCTGTTCGTCTTAGTAATCCTATCGTAGTTAGTGACCAATTTTAAGAAATACTATATTATAATTTGGATTCTTGACTAATTGTTGACCAACTTTTACTAAAAGGTAAAAGTTACTTAGTACTTTTATAAACCTTTACTGATTGTTGATACAGATTTACTTTTGGTTGTTATTCAGAAATTATACTCCAAATGTGGGAAACTTTCGGATCCCCAATCTCGTACCCCATTGGAGGCAAGTTAATCACAGTAAAATCCCTCTCTAATTCATTCACAATTATCCCTGACGATGATTTACAAAATCATACTACTAGTTGATTAACTGTCCGATTTTCCACCAGGATAATTAACTAGTTAATCATACTACTAGTTACAGTATCATTTACTATATGCACTGAATTTCTATTTTTGCTTAAAACGCAGGTGCTCTGAGTTATATCAAACTATACATTATTGGTAAGTTAAAATTACTTAATCCCACAGTAGGTTGTAAAACAGACAGAAAAAAGCTAATGAGAATATGTTGTAAAACTCAAGGTTCTAATCATAAAGTTTATTATTGAGTATATTTCAATCACTTCTCAAGTGAGATATAAATGGATTACAAAGGAAGAAAAACACGTCTAAAGGGAAGCGTGTTGTCGGAAGGGAAAAAAGAAAGTCAAGAAAAACAACTACAGCTACTATCCTAGCTACTGTGTAAATAGTTACAATCAATAATTCAACACTTCCCCTCAAGGTGGAGCATATATATCACA
>JAJJMA010339405.1:0-19230 GCA_023529015.1 Papaver nudicaule
TTTTGACACCTAAAACTGACAACTAGCTTGACATACCAACGCTAGTGGGTTTGACCGGACAATGCCCTAACAGAGCTATTCCTCGTTTTATTGGTATTGTCAAAATAACGATATCTCATTTTAGGATCAATAGAGAATCCAATTTCAATTGGTTTTTATGATTCCTTTTTAAGAAAAATAGAGAAATCATTATCGTTAATCTTTGTGCAGAGTAATCCACGTTGTGGTTGATGAATGGTTCCTTGTATGGAATGGAAACCAATGAATATACATGATCAATGTACAATTGACAAAGATACCAAAATAATTGGCCGTAGGTTGTCTACAACCATGCATGTGATTCATTATGTAGAGGCAATTAATCCGGTCTAACACAACACCACTTTCTGGTGATAATGGTTTCATTGGTGAAATAAAAACCGTTTTACAGTTCCATTAGTGGAATAGGAACCGTAATTCATCTTTCGATGGATTGTTGTTATTCTCACTGTGAAGAAGATTAGAGAAAAAAAAAATAAAATCAAACTAATTCTTCAAAATAGATTACCCATTATATATGTATAATTAAATGAGAATAAAAATAAGAAAAAAAAATATCAATCGACAGTATAGAGAAAAGGAGAGAAACCTCTAGAATTTTACTGTATATTGGGTCAAGTACGTCCCAATGCTATCGCCGTTCGCACATACTGTCAAACACCAACATAAAATCAAAGGAGTCAGGTCTAGTATCATACGAGTCATAACATATTACTAAAGTTGACCAAAAAAATCTAGTGCGTGTGAGCAACTAATCAAATATGAATATTTTCATGATGTGCTTGGACCGAAAAAGGTGTTTTGCTAAGTAACCAATACTAAATTAACCAGAGTATTGATCAACCATCAAAATTGAGATCCTTGTCTTTGTATACTGTAACGAAAAATTGTATTTTTATAGAAAATCCGTGTATTCTTATAAAAAAAATAGAAAATCCGTGTAAAACAGAAAGGGGAAAAAATATTTGATTTGCAGTTCAAGCGAAACGATATACAATAATAAATAATTAATCTCAGTGATTAGAGCGGCTGATAACGTAGTGTGAAATAGAGAGAGACAGGAAATAGAGAAAGGGAAAAAAAGAATTCTCATTCATGTGTGTGTACAATATAAGAATTAAGCCTTTATTTATAGAGGAGTAGACACGAGGGCATCTTAGTAATAAACGTCTAACCCTAGATTTCCCATAGATACTGCCCGTGCAATACCCGTTTATAACAATTGAAAACTATTGTTGTTGTTTTTTGTTAAGTGGTAGTTTTGAATTTTTAGACAATACCGGATAATTGTCGGATATTATCCGTTATTCCTATCGGAACGGATACGAAATTGAGTTTTCCATTTCCGTCGAAACTAACCGGATATCGGATATTCGAATAATATTTGGCGGAACGGATACGGAATAAGCGATATCCGTTCCGATTCATTCCGTTTACATGCCTATGCACAGTTGTCTGTCTGCTTTGCCGAGCGGCAAACTACGGATAATTTGGTTCAAGGTGGGTACCTGTGAAATTTAGTAATTTAATTTGTCCTGATCCTCCAGTTTTAGTTATACCGAAACATCAACAATATCATCATCAACAATCATTAGGTGGTGAGCTAAGGCATCTGGCTAAGCCTTAGCTGGAGAAAAGAATAACCACTAAATTTTCTCTTAACTAGTGAACGTCAGGCCCAAAGGTCCAAAGAGAAAGCTTATAGGCATTTTCTCAAATGTAGAAAAAACACAGCCCCTAGAGACCAATTGTTTTGAGGTTTACTTATTTAAACAATTTTGTGCTCATTTTTGGTAGGATTGTAGAACCTTACAAGAGGAACGCGTCACCAAAATATTAACTTCAAATTCATCGTCTTTTGAGATTTATAAGAAAAATGGTGCCGAAAGTGTAAGATAGTGTTTATCTAAGTATATCCACGAATCCTCCCTTTTTATTTATTGTAAATAAAACATACTTATCAAGACAGAAGGGAATATGATATGAGCAAACGGGTTAACCTATACCAATTGTTTTGCTGAAACTTAGCTAAAAGTTAAAGAAGTTCCTAATTAATATGACTACAAACAGCAAAGTCATCTAATATGATAAGAAAGGAGTAGTGTAAAATTGTGCAGTGCAGGCCACTACATTCCTGAAATCAACAAGAAGAAGTTTTTACTCAATGATCAAATAATTGTCCTAAGGACTTATATGGTAAGGAGTATTGTTTAAACCTATGCTCAATAATCAGTGAAAGGTGATATGGACTTATATGTTTAAACTTTAAACAGACGTGTTAACTAATGCAACCCCGGCAAGAAACTTACCTACTCTATTGTTGGAAATTGGACTTGGGATGGCCACTCAAGTTCATGTCCAAGATGAATAGAAATTGTGATATAAGGGGAAAGCTAGAGGAGTCTCTAGTTTATAAGCTATTGAGAGATAGTAGCTTATGAGTAAAAGGCTAAAGGTGCAACCCAACCTTAGTGCTTCGCACCGAAGCACCGCCCACGCGTGGCGTGGGCTTGTGGGCGCTTCTTTAGGCGCGTACTTTGCACTTGGAGCCTTTGATTTTACACTATGGGAATCAATTTGGACGGTCAGGATTTAATCTGAGATGATCAGTTAAGATCTAATGGTTTAGATCGTATCTGGGAGTTATGATCTAACGGTGTTGATTAAATCCTTATCCAAGAGGTGTGATCCAACGGACAGGATCTCTCCATTTGAATTGGTGACTGTTTGGAAGAGTCGTAAGATTTGAAATGGTGTCTGTTGGGAACAGACTTAAATTTTGAATTAGTAACGGTTGGCAACTGTTGCAACCGTTAACTGGTGTCTCTTCAGCCCTTATATAAACTCATGTTCTGATTGAGTTTTGACACAGGAAAAACATTACATCTTCTTTTAAGATTTTGAGAGTCTGTAAAAGAGAGTTGTGCTACATCAATCCGCGTTCGTTTTTGGCAATCATCGAAGTGCTGCGAAGATTTCCAAAGGTATTGTTGAATGCTGGAGACGTATGCCATAGAACTGCAAACAGCATATAGTGCAGGGCATTAAACGTCTTAAGTATAGAGATCACTCGCCTCAATACATTTCTGTTTTGTTTTTGTTATTCTCGTTCTTCTTCTTCTCTAATTTCTGCTAAGTTGATCTTTACATAGTTTGTAAAGATTGTGTTTTACTTTTCTGATTTGGAATCAGAAAGTTTGTGAAACTGTGAATACGATTTGAGTCGTATTTGTGAATCGGTAACAAGATATCCAACATCTATAAATTAGTAAGCCTCTTCTCTACAAACTCAAAACCTGAAACCATTAATATAGCAATAATGGATCAGTATCAGTGGCGAATCCAGGATTCTAAAAGAGGGGTAGCAAAAAGAAAAAAAAAACGCGCAACCACAACAACAATAACAGTTAGTCACACTAGCTTAGGACAGAATGTCACCACCACAGCCACAATAACAGCAACACTAGACAGCGAAATAAAGCTCAGTCAGCGAGACAAGCCTAATCAACCCATAGTTCATAGAACTTATGGCAAAGTTGGAGCCATCTCAGCAGAACTTGCAAAATGCAGTTCGCTTATTTTCTTCATGCAGTTATATTCACTAACATTTCTAGACTTCTAGTTCATCAATAAGCGTAGCAGATACAACTACCTATAGCATTATAATGAATCAAAGTTGTATTACACATAACCAAACATCAATATAAAATAATATCCTAATTATCAATTGATCAAAATTATAAAACTAAATTGAGAAAAGAAGGTAGTACATGTAGAAAGTAGAAACAAGACTCTAAAAATCTAACGATCTGCAACAAAACAGATGGAGAAATATTTTGAAGTATTTTTCGTTTTGTAGTAAAAGAGATGTCGCACTCAACAACTCTCGATACATTAGGAAGAAGAAGATAGTAGAGTAGAATACGATAGACTACTGTAAGCTGGGCACTTGGGCTAGGGAGTTTTCGAATTTGGGCTTCAAAGGGCGCAAATAAGTTAGCATATTTTTTCTGGGCTTATAACATCTAGTAACTTAGTGTAGTTTTTATGAAGCAAGGGGTCGCAACTGCACACCCTTGCTTCTAACTAGATTCGCCCCTGATCAGTATCCAATATCGACTGATGAATCTCAAGTACTGTCAGACCTCCCAATGAGGGAAATACCTGGAGATTACGGTCTACCAATAATCGGTGCGATCAAAGATCGGTATGATTTCTTGTACTTCCAAGGTCAAGACGAGTTCTTTAAATCACGCATGAAGAAATACAACTCTACTGTTTTCAGGACCAACATGCTTCCTGTACAGTTCAACAATGGTCGTAACGCTAAGGTAATCGTTCTTCTAGATGCAGTCAGTTTTCCAGTTCTTTTCGACGTGACAAAAGTAGAAAAACGTGATGTTTTCGTCAATACGTATATGCCATCAACTTCTTTCACCGGTGGGTATAGAACTTGTGCGTACCTCGATCCTTCGGAACCTAAACATACACAGCTGAAACAGCTTTTCTTATCTCTACTTGCATCTCGTCATGATGACTTCATTCCTGAATTTCAATCTTGTTTATCAAAGCTGTTCGATAACATGGAAACGAACCTGTCTTCGTCTAAGAACAAAGAAGCTGATTTTAATGCTCTGGATGATAACATGTGCTCGGATTATTTCTTTCAGCTGTTTTTCAATGTTCAGCCAAAAGATACAAAACTAGGCACAGATGCTCCGAAGCTTATGACAAAATGGTTAGTTTTGCAACTACACCCATTGATAACACTAGGTTTACCAAAGTTGTTCAGTTGGGTCGATGATTTGCTATTACATACGTTCCTATTCCCTTTTTTTCTCGTGAAATCTGATTATCAAAAGATCTATGATGTTATTTATTCTTCGTCAACTTCGATTCTTGACGAGGCAGAAAAACTTGGTATTACACGTGAAGAAGCTTGTCATAATCTTGTTTTCACCATTTCTTTCAATGCATTTGGTGCAACCAAAGTGTTTTTTCCTAATCTGATGAAATGGGTAGCTCTTGGTGGTGAAAAGTTACACAAAGATCTTGCAAACGAAATAAGAACCACTGTAAAATCAGAAGGTGGTGTAAATTATAGGTCAATAGAAAAAATGACTTTGACCAAGTCAGTGGTGTACGAAGCCTTAAGGTTAGCACCACCCGTGCCGAATCAATTTGCTACTGCCAAGGAAGATCTGGTGATCCATAGTCATGATTCGTCTTTTCAAGTTAAAAAAGGTGAACTGTTACTCGGGTTTCAACCGTTTGCTACCAGAGACCCGAAGATATTCGAAGATCCGGAAGAGTTTAAAGGGTCGAGATTTGTTGGTGAAGAAGGTGAGAAGTTACTGAAGTATGTTTATTGGTCAAATGGTCGTGAGATTGCGAATCCGACGGTTGTTAATAAGCAATGCCCTGCCAAAAATCAGATGGTTTTGTTGGCCAGGGTCATGCTCATTGAATTTTTTCTGAGGTATGATACGTTCACAGCTGATGTTGGGACTTTACTGCTGGGATCATCGGTAAAAATCAAGTCGTTGACTCGAGCCGAGACCAGTTAAAACCCTTTCACAAAATTTGGATTTCCAAATCTTCAGTTGGCAAAAGGAAGCAACTGATTTCACTTGTTTTTACTTGGTTCTGCTTAACACACATTTGTAAATTACGGGTTCTTGTTTTCAGTTAAATGTTTGTTGTTTCTAAGATAATACTCCCACCGTTTGTTTATTTTAGTCCTAATTGACAAAGTCAAGATATTAAGGAGACCAAGGGATTTCCTAAAGTGTCCTTGAATTATTACCAAATTGATTAGTATTACAAAAAATTATTAAGTTTAACTTTAATAGGTAACAATTAAATAGGTAATGAAATCAAAAACAAAAATGAAAACAAGATAAAAATAAATTTATCTTTTAACACTTGGACAAAATATAATTTCTCAAATATGGAATGAAGGATAAATAAAAAATATGATGGTAATTTTGTTTCCTTATGGTACAAATATGATTTTAGATTTTATATATTAGGTCCCACTAAAAATATTTTTATGAGATAACAGACAGGGGTATACTTGAGAGTTTTAGGGAAAAATATGTATATAAACAGAAATAGGACATAATAAAAAAACAGCCGAAATTAGAAATTAGGACTGAAATAAAAAAACAGAGGGAGTACTGTATTTGATGTGTGTCGTAGGTGAGTGCATGGATGCTTCACAACGAGTGTGTAATTGTGTTACTTTGTGTTATTAAGTTTAATGTTTGTTATTGCATTTCGTAATAATATCATGTTATATAATTTGTTCTTTCTGGTGAATTAGAATAAGTACTCTTAAACACATTCTAGCGAGATACTATTGGAGGGTAGTAGAGGACTTGGTAGAGCTCTGGTCTGTCATCATGACATCAGCATGAAGTTCTTGAGAAAACTCTTGCATCTGTTCTTCTCCATCTTCAATTCTCACTACCTGCTTCAGAATCTTAGCTACTTTAAATCTATTACTAGTACTCATCTAGGCAATTATATCAATACCAACTACCAAAATCTCAAGCAACATACATTGAAGACTAATCATCATTGCCTGATCTCAACCAAAATCAAAAATCAGGAAAACAGTACTACTTATATATCTAAAAGAACTTCATTAAATCCGTCCGCCATACATACTGTTTCACAAAATACCAGCAACATTCATAACTGTATCTACAACCAAACTGCAACTTCTATGCAGTACCACAAGACTAGTAAATATCCTAGACATCACTACAGTATTACCACTACTAGAACTTCTTCAAACCATAATAAGATACTTGAAAAAAGAAAGGAGAAGATTAAACAAGATAGAAGCCCCACTAGTGTTCATCCTTCAAAGGTATCTGTTGAGATTTTTGCTGCCGATATGGAACGCTTTGTCTTAGATATCGCAAATGCTATTGAAAGCAACTTGGATCTTCACAAAAATCTCCAGAAACAGAAACAGGAAAAGGAAGGAATACTTACTTCATGGAAACTTGACGGAAGACTCATTAGTACTCACCTCCATCAGATTCATCTTCATACTCATCCATCTCATCAGGATAACCACCATCATCAGGATCACCACCATCACTGTCAGAACTTGCAGGCCCATAATCCTTCATCTCTTCATCATCCTCTCCACCCTCTTCCTCCTCTTCATTCTCATCCTCCGTATCCTTTTCAGAGTCTGCAGATTCCTCTTCAAACCCCTTTGATCTTCCCTCTCCTGGTAATTTCTCCTTCATGGTGCGGGAGAATTTTCTCGGCTTCTCAGTCTTTTCTTTCCAATAGAGATGAAATAAGGCCTCTTTACGTCTTTGTTCTCTTCGCTGTTGAACCTCCTCATTGTCTGACTCAATCGCCATTGCCTCATGATGGTTTTGACTCTGATCTTCCTCATCACTTCCTGATTCTGTCTCACTACCTCGGCATCTCCCTTCTGTACCATACTCTTCTTCATCATCAGATACAACTTGTTGTTCTCCTCTCTGTCGAGAAATATAGGCCTGTCTTCTGCGAATCCAATCCTCAAATTCTGATGCATGCACCATCATCTTGTTCTCAAGTTCAATCCTGGCTTGACGCTTACGGGCTTCATTCTCCTCTCGTAGGCGACGATTCCTGGCTGCAATTTCTGCCTTGGCTATGCGGTCATCATATTCCTTCTGTAAAGTATCAATCAATAGTCCCAATTCCTCAGTATTCAGAACTAGTCCTAAATTCATTGATATTTCATACTCATCGCTCCTTTTTGGTTCACTCGTACTTGCATTCTCTGAGGATTTTGCCATTTTCTGCTAATTGCTCTCTTAAGGAACGTTTTCTTTCTTTTTTTGGTGATAATTCTAAGCAGTTACTTGGTAACTCTCTTTATAGTGATCAAATTTGGTCCATTAATGGCAAATTAATTGGGGCAGTTACACATCCTTTGGTTTCTCTAGAGAGCTTGTTTCATTCCCACACGCAAACAACCACCACAATTCATTTCCCCTCTACTCCCCATAATCTGAATCATTATACTCTTTCGATTCCCTCAAAACTTCTGAGTAATCTTTTCAATATTTCAAATCTATCCATAACTGCCATTAAGAAGGTAAGTGGAAAGCCATCATTATTGTGTGACATGCAATTTGAACTAATTGGATTTTCTGTATGTTTTCAGAGTTTGGAGGGCACGCTCATGGTTAGAGGCTATAGCTGCGGGCAAGGATTTGGGTGCGAACCAGGACTCATCATCTCCACAAAACCTTTTTTACTAGTCATAAAAATTCTTCACCCTCAGTTAAATTGCAAAACCCAGAAAAAAACCCCTTTGGAAATTACTCCCAAACATTTAATCCTCTTCCCTCCCACCAGAAAAGGCCTACCTCAAATCCTTTATTGCTACTACCTAGTCTTTAAAGATCAATTTGCAAAAACATTGATCATTATGGCTACGGCTGTGGTAATTAAGATCTCTAAATATAAAACCCATCAATGCTCACCAAACTTGTACCTTCACCAAATCAAAAAGCAATCTCTTTGCAAAATCTATGTTACTGTTCACTATTTAATGCTTAGTAGAGCTAACTACTCACGGAAAGATCTTTTATCGAGTAGGTCTTCTACCAGCTGTGTTGTAGATATTGCCCGTGACCTTATTTCTACCAATGTTCTGAATCAGTACCATGATAAGAAGCAACAACAAGCCTATAGTCATATGATAGGGTACAAGGGGGCAGCCTGTTTTAAGGTTACCTTTATTTCAATTTGTTTGACCATCAATATCGTCTCTCAGGACATTCAATCTAATGTCTCCATCAAAGTCCATATATCCTTCTTTTTTATTGAAAGTTCCGTTGAGCATAAAATCTGCACTGTGATTGGTCTTATCTTATATTCTTGGGTTATTTCTTACTCAATCGAGTACTTACCACAACAACTAAACCCAAACCACATATCTCAAATGAGTTCTTCTACTGGAAAAAATACTTCACCTACTCTCAACTCCTCTGAAGAAATACAACAATTATCTTCTCAGATGGCCTCTAAACTCATTATTCCAAGTACCTTGCCAAACTCTCTTGCTCAACCAGTGTTTATTGATAAAACTGTGGTCCTTGATGAAGAAGATACTACCTGGAAATGGTGCATGGTCGGGCATGTGTGCAGTGAAACCCTTGTTACAACACCTAAAGTCAGGAGCTACATTAATTCTCAATGGCCTCTCACAAAAATTCCTACGATCACAGGTTTTAATGGTCTAAGAAACAAAGTTCTAATTAGATTTCTAGCTCATGCTGATTTTCAAAATGTTGATGCTAATAGACCCTGGTTTACTTGTGGGTATTTGTGTGTTCTCCGTACTGTTCCTCTCACACGATGGCCAACTAATTATCCTGTTAGTTTTGAAGAAGAAGTGATGTGGTTTCTACTTTGTAATGTCCCTAATGAATGCACTGGTTTTGAAGATCTGGAAACTCTAACTCACTCTATGGGTCGTCTGCTTAAAAGTTTACCTCCTTTCGGAAGCCATCCTCAAAAGAAGAATGTCAAAATCTGCATGGTAATCCGTATTGACACCTCTATTCCAACGAGTATTCCTCTCATCACTAAAGGAAGATCACAACCTTTTCTCATTGAAGCTAGATGCATGGCAGTTCCGAGATTCTTCTGTTCTTCTTGTAGAGTTCTTCTCCATAGTGAAGAGACTTGTAAAAAAAGAAAATCTATCTGGGATATTTCTACAGTTAACTCCAGCCAATTCCAGCCAACTGACCAAAATCCAAAATGAAGGTTTCATCCCTGAGGCTATTCAATCTCCTCCGGTTTCTGGTATTGACCTGACTAGCAAAGTCAGTAATATCATTGGTCCTAGCAACCCAGAAGTTGTTATGTCTGAAGCTGTTCCTACTTCTGTACCTGCTCAAGACAAAGGAAAGAGTACCATGGTCTATGTTACTCCAGCAAAGAAAGCTCTAAACTGGGATTTAATCAACATGGGTCCTTTTACCAGTAGATCTACCACGTTGAAGATTCTTGATAATGTGGCTGTCCCAGCTAATCCTCCCACTGAAGTGGTTAATGGTCTTCCCTCTATTTCTAAAGAAAAAGTTGTTGTTGCTGATGATTCTCTTGAAAGTGGTATCCCAACTCAGATCGCCGATTCAGCTCAATATGGTACGGTGTCTCGTGGTCCTGTAACTCGCCGTTTCAAAAATGTGGTTAACCCTATCCCGATTCATGATAAGAGCACCCAGAACCAGGATGTGGATCATGAGGCTATCACTCGATTGAAAAGAAAGGTCAACCCTCGTGCTGATATCAGGAAAAGATACAAAATTGCTCCGATTGCTAACACTTCAGAGCATGATCTGAGTGAAAAGATTGATAATCTCTCTGAACCTGACTACATTGGTCTCTGCTCTCCTATTACAAACCTTGGTACCCTCAATGAACATTCGAATAATCATACCTCTGCTACCATGACTTATCCAAACTGCATCAATAATCAAATCGATGAGGTCCTTGGTCTGTCTCAACTTCCCTTGTCTGCAACTGTGGTTCACAACAACTCTAACCATCAAGCTGGCTCCCTGGACCTGAATGCTACTCAGAATTCTCAGAATAGTGGTGGTTCTTCCTCTTCTCAGCCTTTTGGTAGTAATGATTCTACCACTCAGGTAAATTTCTCCCCCCCTCCTACTGCTGCTGATCCGTTGAGTACTAATAATCCTGCTTTGATCATAAATAGTAATCCTGTCTATAATATGAATGCTATATGTTGGAATGCTAGAGGCTTCAATAAGAAGTCTGCTTCTAAGGAGTTGAGTATCCTTCTGAGAAATGTGAATCCTGATATTGTGTTTATTAGTGAGACTAAGATGAAAAATAAGGTGGCAATTAGAAAACTGAAAAATTTTGGTTTTCCCTGTGCTTTTGAGGTCCCTTGTGTGGGTAGAAGTGGTGGTCTGATTTTGGCCTGGAAAAAAGAATTAAATCTTCATATTGTGTCTTCTAATTCTAGGGGAATCTACTGTACTACTAGTGACATTATCCATAACTGCCTTACCCATCTATATTTCATCTACGGTGAACCTAATCAATCTCTTAGAAATGAATTTTGGAACTCTCAGTTGTCAAATTTTAAATTTCCTATAGATGAGCCTGTTTTTGTGATGGGTGATTTTAATTCTCTGCTAGGTCCAGAAGATAAAAATGGGGGTAATAGGCCAGCTGAAAATGATTTTGAAAATCTTAATGCTTTTTGCAATAAATTTGATTTACATGATCCCGGGTACTCAGGGCCTAGATTCACTTGGTCTAATATGCATGAAAATGTTGATGAAATTGTTCTTGAAAGATTGGATAGATGCTTTTACAACTCTGTGGCTGCTGAAATGTGTCCTAAATTTTGTGTTAATAATTTGCCTAGAGATACTTCTGATCATTGTCCTATTCATATTGGTTTTAATTACGAAGCTGTTTGTATGCCTAAACCTTTCCATTTTATGGCCATGTGGATCCTAGATCCTTCCTGTAGAGATATAATTGCTAATGCCTGGGCTATTGAAACATCTGGCTCTCCAGCTCACAGATTGCGAGCTAGACTAGCCAACACTAAGAAAGGCCTGAGAAATTGGAATAAAATTTATTTTGGTGATATCCAAAACAATATTTCTGAAGCAAGAAATAATCTTTTGGCAGCTCAAACCAATACCCCAAATGATAGTCAAACTATCTATAGCCTCAATGATAGACTTCTTTTTCTCTACAATCTGGAAGAATTGTATTGGAAGGACAAGTCTAGAGAGGTCTGGTTGGCTGAAGGAGATAGAAATACTCCCTATTTCCATAGGATTACCCTGTTCAAAAGAAGACGAAATGCTATAAGCTGGATAAGAACTGCCTCTGGTGCCATCCTTACTGATAGGAATGATATAAGAAATGCCTTTGAACAATATTTTAATAATTTGTATTCTTCTAGTCCTCAAACCCATCAAGAGGAGGTTTTAGAAGGTTTGCAGACTAAATTTACTGATTCTGACAATAATATTCTGAATATCCCTTTATCTTCTGAAGAAATTAAAGCTGCTGTTTTTCAAATGGGGGGGGAAAAGCACCAGGCCCTGATGGGTTCACTGGTCTGTTTTATCAAAAACACTGGGATATAGTGGGGGATGCTATTGTAGAAATGACCCAGACTTGTTTTAGAACAGGGAATATTGCTTCTTTTTTAAACCACACTAATATAGCTCTCATACCAAAAATCCCACAGGCGGCTAGTGTGTCTCAATTCAGACCTATTGGTTTATGTAATTTTGCTTACAAAGTCTTATCAAAAACATTGGCTAACAGGTTGAAACCCCTAATGGATAAGCTCATATCTCCCAATCAGAGTGCTTTTGTACCAAAAAGAAGTATCTCTGATAACATCCTTATGGCAAATGAGTTAATCTATTGTGTAAATCATTTTCAGAGTAAAAAAGGTCTGGCTGCGGTTAAATTAGATATGTCTAAGGCCTATGATAAACTTGAATGGTCTTTCCTAGAAAAGGTTTTATTAAAACTAGGCTTGTGCGATCACTGGATTAAGCTTATCATAAATTGTCTTTCCACTGTGTCCTATTCTATTCTGCTTAATGGAGTTCCTACTGGACTTATTAAACCCAATATAGGGCTGAGACAAGGCGATCCTTTATCCCCCTATCTCTACATTCTGTGCTCTGAAGCTTTATCTGCTTATATTGATAAAATGTCTAGGGATGGTAGTATTTCTGGTATTAAAATTCATAAAAATGCCCCCCCTGTGACTCACCTTTTGTTTGCTGATGATAGTCTGCTTTTCTCTAAAGCAACTCAGGAGGAATTCACTTCCATGAAAACTTACCTCCATAACTATTGCTCTGCTTCAGGTCAGGAGATAAACTTTGATAAATCTGGTATCCTTTTTAGCTCTGAAATCCCTCTTCTTGAGACCAATATGCTAGCTAATATTCTGGGTATTACTAATAGGGGGTTAGGTGAAAAATACTTGGGTACCCCCATTGAGTTCCAAAAGTCTAAAATTGAAACTCATATGGGGATTTTGAAGTCTACTGATTCCAGGATTGACTCTTGGTCTACTAAACTTCTAGCTCAGGCTGCCAAAACCTCATTAGTCAAGCATGTAGGTCAAGCTATTCCCTTATACCAAATGGCTGCCTTCCTTATTCCTAAGGAGCTTTGTAGGACAATTGATAACCATCTTATGAAATACTATTGGGGTGAATCTAAAGATCCTAAAGATAGGAAATTACATCTCCTTGGCTGGGAGAAGCTTTGTTCTCCTAAGTCTGAAGGAGGCTTGGGCTTTAGAAAGGCTGAGCTAAATAATCTGGCAATGCTTGCTAGGAATGCTTGGAAGCTGGTTGAAAACCCTGACTCCTTACTTAGTACCATGCTTAAGGCAAAATATTTCCCCCATTCTGATTTTTTAAATGTTGTTTGTCCTAAGAAATGTTCTTGGACCTGGAGGTGTCTTTGCAATATTAAGGATCTCATTAAACCTTTTATTTCCTGGATTGTGGGGGATGGGAAGTTCATAAACCCATGGTGTGACAAGTGGATCCCTGATATTGGTGTTGCTCAACCAAATCCTCTTGTCCCACCTGACCCCTCGGTTAAGGTTGACTACTTTATCAATCCTGATTCTAGGAGTTGGAATGTTGCTAGACTTGAAACACACTTTGATAATGCTTTTGTTCAGAAGATTATTACTATTCCCTTAAGCCAGTTGATCACTCCTGATAGGAGGGCTTGGGAGCTTTCTAAGACGGGCAGATTTAGTTCTAAGTCTGCATATTTGGGTCTCAGAGGTCTAAGACCAAGCCCAAATAGTGCTCTTTGGAAGTCTATTTGGAAAAGTAAAGTTGCCTACAGAATCCAGTTAACTCTCTGGAGGGAAGCTAGGAATGCCTTGAATGTTCGTGTCCTGATTAATTCTAGAATGACTATAGCTAATATTGTCTGCCCGAGGTGTGGTATCTCTGATGAAGATATTATGCATGCGTTTGTGTTATGTCCCTTTGCTTCTCAGGTCTGGTATGCCTCCCCTTTGAAAATTGTAACTGCTTCTTTTCAAAATTATTCTTTCATTGAATGGCTTTACTTTTTCTTGGTTGACAAACAGTCTAAACTGCCTGATCAATTGCATCCCTTGCTTGCTGCTATTGTTTGGTCTTTGTGGTCTAGTAGGAATACCCTGATTCATGAAAAAAAATCTGAAAATATGTTCTCTGTGTTAGCTAGAGCTAGGTACATGGTCTTCTCTAAGAAACCCAATCCTACCCCTGTTAGTTATGTCAAAGTCACTAGTATGGATAAATGGATTCCCCCAGGAATTGGTTGGTACAAAGGTAATACTAATGGAGCTTTTGATCTTATTTCTATGCTTTCTGGTTCAGGCTTTGTAATCAGAGATTCTGTCAAGAAAGTCTCTTTTTGTGCTGCGTTGAGTATCCAAGCCAGATCTCCTGAAGCTGAAGCTATGGGTATACATGCTCTTCTTCAAAGGGCAATGCAGTTGAAGATTACCCACTTGATTGTTGAAAGTGATGCTAAAGGCCTGATTGACCAATTTTCTGCTGGCTGTTTTGATGGCAATCAGAGGACTGATGCTATTTTCAAAGACATTAAATTTTTTGCTTCTAGTTTTCTATCTTGTATTTTTACCTTTTCTCCTAGAGTTTGTAATGGAGTTGCGCACTCCTTAGCCCAATGGGGCAAACAACACTCTAACTCTATGTTCTGGTCGAGTACTCCAACCTGGCTTCTGCCGGTTGTTGAGTCCGACTGATTGCCTTTTTCAAGGCCTTTGCTTATAAAAAAAAAAAAAAATAAGTACTCTTTAGGTGCACAAACAAACAACAAAGTCGTTGTAGTATAGTGGTAAGTATTCCCGCCTGTCACCCGGGTAACCCGGGTTCGATCCCCGGCAGCGGCGTTCTCTTTTTGCACTTTAACGATGAAATTTTCTTCTGGGTTCTATTTTCAGGCAGGAAATTTTCAAATATTCCCATTCCTTCAATCATGTCATTCAGCAAGGGCTACAGTACAGCATTATACAGGTTCAAAGAAAAGTTCAAAATATACTTATGTCAAGCTTACAAACTGGTGAAATATATTGTCCATTTTTGAAAGAAATTCTCATTCCGTTATGCAATAGCTCATCTCTAATTGCTGCAGCACCTCGCAAATACCACCCCATAGTTTGCGAAGCAAATTTAAACTCAAATATTGTTTTCACGAATGAAGTTCAACTAAATAGAGTATCTACAGCGCGCCTGTAATAAAGGAAAATAAAGAAAATAGTCAGGGAGGAAATTATATAAACAAGAAGCCTAAAGCAAGGGGAAGAAAAGGATCAACAGTTAGCAACGAACAAACAGTAATTTTAAAGAAACCTCAGCAAATACACACACAGAAAGAAAAGAAAAAAAAGAAAAGAACTACAGATTTTTTAACTCATCAGAAGAGAGAGTTTTAATCAACATCGAACAAACAGAATCACTCGGTGCAAATTTTCTTTCGCGCATCTTGTGTAAAAATTGCAATGCCTTGTCAGCTTCCTTTCCAAGAAGAAAACCCTGGATGATGGTATCATAGGCTCTAGCATCTGGTAAACAACCCATCTCTTCCATTTTGATGATTAAATTGTCAGCTTCCAGTAACAACTTGCTACGAAAGAGGCCATTTATCATTGTGGTATATGTTACTACATTGGGCAATAATCCCTTTTTCGGAATTTCATTAAATAATTTTCTTGCATCTTCCAGCTTTCCAGCCTGGAAGAAACGATATATAAGAATATTGTACATGTCAATATTAGCTGAGATACCAATACCTTCCATGGATTCAAACAATTGTATAGCTTTCTCAATGTATCCATTCCTGCAGTATGCATTCAGTATTGTACCGTATGTGACAATATTTGGAGATAAACCAAAAGTTTGCATTTCATTAAACAAATTCTGTGCAGTCTTCATTCTTCCATCTCGATATTGTCCAGCTAATAGCATAGTGTAAGTAACTACTGTGGGCTTCATTCCATTTTGTTTCATTTTCTTGAACAACTGCATAGCTTCATCTAGCTTATGATTCTTGCAATACCCATCGATTAATATACTGCAACTGATAACATCCGGTTGAAGGTCCCTATCTGCCATCGATTCAAATAGTTTCACTGCATCTTTCACCCGAACTGCCAAACACAGACCGTCGATCATTGAGTTATAAGTAATCTGATTTCGCTTTATGTTTAACTTGTCCATCAGTTCAAATAACCCCAAAGCATCTTTTGTCATCCCATCTTTACAATGTGAATCTATTAATATATTGAAGGTTACTGTATCAGGTGAAATCCCTCGATCCATCATTTCATCAAAATATCTTCTTGCATCTTCCCATTGACCATGCAGGCAATGACCATCAATCAGACAATTATATGTAATCATTGGCAGAGATTCCTCTACTAACCATCTCGTCAAAGAGCTTCTTTGCCTCATTCAACTGTCTTGAATTGCAAAGTCCATTGATCAGAGAATTGTAAACAACTACATCGGGCACAACATTCAAATCTCTATGCATTTCGGAGAAGAGGACCAAAGCTTCATCAACTAGACCTCCTTTACATAGAGCATCTATGATGGCACCATAGGAAACAACAGTTGGGATGCAATTCCATTTGACCATTTTGTTTTCAGCTGAAGAGCAGAACCTACTCTACCAATTCTACAGAGCCCAGATATAATAGTATTACATGTAACCGCATTAGGTTGAATACCCGTCTGAGTCATTCTGTCGAACACCTTGAAAGCAAAATCGACCTTTTCTTGAAGACACAACCCTTTAACCAGTGCAGTGAAAGTGAAAACATCAGGATGATACCCTCTCTTAATGATCTCTCCGAGCACACAAAACCCATGATTCACTTGGCCTAACCTACAGAAGCAATTGATCAAAATGGTGAATGTAACAATGTTGGGTTGTACCCCAACTGAATTCATCTTGTTATACAACCCAATGACGTCTGAATCACACTTGATCTTAGACAGTGAACTCAATACATGACAGAATGTAGAATTGGATGGTAATGGTCTTTCCAAGATCAACTGATCAAAGTATTTCAATCCATCCTCCAGTTTCCTTATCCTGCCCGACTTGCAGTCATCCCTCACAATCTGCTCAAGTTGAGATATTCTAGTACCTCCTGAACCATGATAATAATGACTAGAGAATACTCTTGTTCTTGTGAGTATCAAAATTTTCTAATTCCCCAAATTCATCCTTTCGTGCTTCTTCTATCAAAAGATAATATGTTTCCAGTGCTCCAACAATCAACAGTTGATAACGTCAGTCTTTCAGGTATTTGATAACGTCCTTCTTCTTGTTTTCCTTTTTGAATAAAATTGTGCCCCTTTTACATAAAAAAAAAAGCACTTATCTCTTGGCTGCCCCTATCAGAGCATGGTCCGTCCTAATAGCTCCAGCGTTCTCCTTGCTCTCACACATTTTTGCCCCATGCCACTAAATCTGAATGCATACAAGTCTTGCTTTATTAAAGTGTGGATCATATACACCATGTTGTGGATGTGTACTGTGTAGCCGTTTCATTTATCACTCCCATGCAATTATGCAAATTCAAGCTCCATTTTGTAGGTAACTGGCCTTAAATTTTTACATCTGGAGGTTTGTTCTCCACACGCCATTTTGGCAGCGGCTAACAGCAGAGTAAGCTGTAATGTTTTATCGCGAGGAGGTGTGGCTGCACCTAATCTGCTCTAAAGGTGCATTTGTTCTGTAAATACAACCTTTGATGTGTTAAAATAAAGAGCATATGATTCTGATATGGAATATGATCAGAAGTTGAGAGCAAAGTAATTGCGTACTCCCCCGAGTCCCTGCTGGTATGTTAACTAACTGATCAGTTCAAGTTTTAATCTCCTAGGAATATTAGAGTACATTTCAGTCAGTCTTACCCTAGTGAATCTCTCATTTTCAGACACTTCTTGAAATAGGAAAAGGTGCCCCTTGAATTATGAAAAGGTGCCCATTCGTAAAATGTCGTTTACTATCTTTCCTTAACCCTAATCTTAGAAACCCTGTAGTGATGATGCACAACAACCCTTGCAACCCTCATTCCGAATCCACCGAAATCAAAAGAGTTCTGGAAGTCTAGTCTCCGAGGTTCTTGATGAGGAGCAACTGATTGCAGGCGTACGTACTGTTAATTTGAATCCAGAGATGATCACAGCTGCAACTGTAGGTACTGGTGATTCGAACCCAGAGATGATCACAACTGCGACTGCCAAAGAGGACAAGCTGAAACTGGACCAGAAGAAGAAAAGTAAAAGGAAGCGGCTGACTCGAAAGAAGTTTAGCATTGACCGATCCAAAGTAAAGAGAATTCTCAAGCTGAATAATTCTCCGTTTTCTCCTATGAATGTTCATTTGCGTATTAATGAAATGCATAGACTAAGTTTCCTTCACAATTTGGAGTGAACACATTTGGTTGGTTCTATTGGTTGTTTCTTTTTGGTTTGTTATAAAGCTAAAGTCTGTAGTTTTCTGAACTCAATGCGTAATTACTAGACTCTTGCTTGCTTGAGACTCTGAAGTGTTTTAAATTTGAATATACAAGTTCTTTGAAGTTTAACAGTAGAAAAAAGAGCTTACAATGCTAGAAGGTCGGTTAAACGCAATAAAAGTGAATACACGTATAAATAAAAGTCATAATTAACTCTTTGATTTGAGCTTAGATTGCGCATAATATTTGTTCTTGATATAAGGCTTTGGGGTTTCGAGAAGTAGTTAATCTTAAGCACAACATCAAGAGAACTTACTTTAGTAGATGACGTTTCTAGCTCGTTCTACTTCTGGTATGAAAGACAAACTCAAGAACTTCAATGAGGTTTGCAAGTTGGCACGTGAAGCTACCAGTGGTAGTAATCGAAGTTGGGAAGCATTGGATAATCCACCAAAAGAAATAATCAAAACCGAACTTTACATGCATCAAAAGTTAGGCTTAGGTTGGTTAATGCAAAGGGAAAATTCTGATGAATTGCCTCCTTTTTGGATCCATAGGGGACAAGGATCATGGGAAAATTTGATGACGAATGGACGTACAAACAAGCGGCCTGATCCCTTGAG
>JAJJMA010339439.1:0-14309 GCA_023529015.1 Papaver nudicaule
ATATATTATACTCCTTAAACTTTGGCAGGTCTTCAGCTATTTTCAAATTCAAATTAATGTCCAGAATATTCGGTGGAGAGATCATAATCTTTGGGGCAGTTGATGAGGGAGCTTCTACAACCGTAACCATGGCATGAAAGACATGCTTTCCTGCGAATATTTTGATTAACCTTTGTATTGAATTGATGCCATTCCAGTTCCTTACCTTCATGCGCATTTCCCTTAAATCCTCAAGGCGTAATGTAGCCGTGTCTATGCACAAAATGCTACCAGAAATGCTACCAATTGCATGTATAGTCTCAAGAGACCAATACTGATAAGGTACCCCATGAATTTCAAGGTGAAAATCATGTGATTTAATTGACGATGACCCCCAACAAGACTCCTTCCATCTTGATACTGTGTATGTAATATTTCCAACACAGAATTTAAAATTGTATTTCATGAAATTTGCCCTCGACAAATCGTCATCAGCGTAAAAAATTGCTTCAGCTGAGTTGATTGGAAATATTTCAAAATGTGAAGGAATCTGTAATTCATAGCATAAAGCATGACCAATGTCGACCCACGAGTCCACCACGACTGGGGATGAGACGATGAAAGCACTGCTCCACCCTCCCAAGGGATTATTGGGACTTTTATGTTCAGTGCTGATGAATTTACCAAACTTAGATTGTCTGGTAATGGCCTGAACTGATGTAGCTAGTTTATCACAAGCAAATGGTGATGATGTGATGGTGTGCAGGGTAGATGTAGGTGTTTTTGGGGTTTTGGATTTGTATTGCAGGGTTTGGGCATAGGTTTTTGAGGGATATGTGTAGCTAACAGGTTTGGGAATGGGATGGATTGGCTTAGTGATATTAGGTAAGGGTTTTAGGGGTTTGGTAATGGAGGATGAATATGAGATAATAGAGTTTAGGGTATTCGCTACATCAAACCAGCCTTCAAAGTATTTGCCCGCTGGAATTGGGATGCCAAATGTCTCAGCACGCAAAATGGATGCAGCCATGATGAACTGAAGGTGACTGAGAACTCAGGAGGACGCGGGAAGAGCTTAGGCGCAGACCAGAATCGGGCCCCGGAGCTGGTTGAAGCATCCTCTGAGAAAGTTAAGGTCAACTGCTTGACACGGTTAACAAAGTAGTCTTCGAACCTGGTGGCCATAAAAAAAACTCCCTTTGTGGTACAATTTGGGGTTAATTTCAAAAATTAACAATATTGCACATGCATATTGACAAGCAGAGACAGTTTATAATGATCCTGGACCATTTCACATTGGCCAATTGTTGTGAAGTTGGGTGGACAAAAAACAGGTAACCCAAACAGGTATCAATGGCAGACTCAAGGTCGGCACCTGAGTGAACAGCCTACATATAAGAAATGAATTTGTCATACTGAGCATTAGTAACAGCGCAAGGCAGTTAGTTATAAGTGCAGCAATCACACTGTAATCATTAACGCAGATTTTCAATAATTAGACATTGGATTGATGTAATATTAGTTTCTGTACCTTTAGCGTCTTCAAGTATGAAGTCAGGACCTAATCCAGTTACAATGTTGAGTACATCAGGAGGTAGACCAACTTCTCTACAGCTATCCCCCGATTCTAAACAAGTACTGAAACCTGAATATGTGATGCACTAGTCAGAACAAGTAAAAATATTCACGGATACACACACAGACGAAAATGGAAAGGAAACAATGAAAAAATAAGAAGGAAAGAAACGCATTACATGGATGTCAACTCAGAGGGCTTTAGTATAGCTTCACATCCAGCAGCTAGGGAGTAATCAGCTCAACGACTCTAATGGGTTCTTTGCGAATTTAACTCTTTAATCTCCGTACGTAGGAACTTGGACAGAAATCTTGAGCTTTGAATCTAAACATTTAGCAAGGTCTGCACAATACTCAAAATATCCAGCAACATCAAGGTGAGGCAAATATCTACATGATAGATTAAACCCCTAGAATTTTTTCGAATTATCGTGCATTGCTAACAGATAAACCATGTCCTATGCTGCTTCATCCAATGGTTTTCCACTATCAAGGTCTTCTAGCCTAGACAACTCAGATTTTCTGCCAAGTACCTGCAAAGAGAGGTGAAACAAAATAAGCTTCAGCAAACCCAAACTATGTTACAAAGTATAGAATAGTACAACGTCGACTAAGACAGTTTGGACTAAATTAACCAAATCCATATACTAACAGATCACAGATCTACAGAAAAGTGGGGAAAAAAAAGTTTTTTATTGTCTACAAGAGGAACTGAACCCACAAAATCGAAACAACTCTATTGATACAAGGAAATTGATTTTCCACCATTTTACTGAACCATAAGCTAGAGCCATATAATAAACTGAAATCAAAAGAAAACCCATGCATTAAAATTCCATGAAATACATTAATTAAAAACAAAATCAGCGAAATCTTTATGTAAAAATACTAAAAAAGATATCATTAACCAGATTAGGTTAAAATTAAAGCAAAAACGGCAAAACAGATAACAAAATTAGGGTTTATACCTGAAGAAATCTACTTCTTGGAGTCTTGAATAACATCGAGATGGGGCCTTTGACTGTATCGAACATGGGATAAGGGTTGTCTTTTGATTTCAGGAGCAAATCAACTGAATCTAGGGTTACAAAAGAGGGGTTTTATTTTAGATCTGCTGGTATATGGTTTCAGTTTTGAGAAGAGGGTGGATTTATCTTTGATTGTTGAGAGTATATGGGTTCTATAAGTATCTGGTTTTGGGTCAAGGAAGAAGACGAGAGATATAGAGGGATAGGGGAGTTTAGTTTCTCAACAAATAACAAAATGAAGATAAAACGATTTATAAGTCAAGTAAATCTATTTTCCGGTAAAAAGACAAATAAGCCCCTCCATATGCAATGTTAGTCAACGTTGCCACGACGTTGCTTAATTAATTAAAAAAATCCTATTTAGAGCAATGTTTTTAACACTGCGCAACGTTAATAGACGTTTCCTAGGGCGCAATGTTAATAGACGTTGCAAATGTGAAAAAAAAAACGTTGGGAATCAGGCTCTGTGGCGTAGTGCAGTGAAACACTGATAATGGCAATACATTGCCATTTTCAGCTAGATATCGAACATACGCAGCCAGTTGTTCTGCGCCCTTTTTGCAAGGTGTTCCCATCAGCGTCTCCACTTGGATCTTCTCTCCATCTTTGAGGTCTTTAAGGAACTTCAACTTCCGTTTCTTTCGCATTTTTTTTACGCGCGACAACACCATCCTACAACAAATTCATAGAAACAATCTTAGTAGACAAAATAATTCAAACCTAAATCATGTAATCATCCATAAATTTAAGTCTTAACGAACCCATATTCGACGTACCTATATTTATTTCTACACAAAGTTGAGGATCAAACAAATTTCAATTTGAACAAAACAGTTCTTAGTTAACATAAATCAGACAAATATCAAACAAATCTCCAAACAACAATATCAAATAAATCCCTAAAACAGAAACTAGAAATTACTGAAGCAACCCCTAGATTCACCTCGAAATGAAGGAACCCTAGCTCCCAGATGCGTCTCCAAGGAACCCTAGCCTCCAACTGGAAAAATTAGAAAGTTGGGAGAGATAGATGGAAAAGTGAAAATATCTAGCGACTATTCCCAATTTTATTGGCCACGTGTTGGACCAATAAAGTTGTTTATTCTAACCATCTTAGAGTCACTCGGGTCAAGAGGAGGGCTAAGGACAGTAGGCAGCAACCAGATACATCACTATTCTACGGAAACAACAAAACAGTTACATCACTATTTTCAACGGAAACAACAAAACCGTCTCATACATTACTATTTTCCACTGCCATTAGGATTTGATATGGAGTTCAGAGGAAGATTGTAACTCAAACTTGCCCAAAATGGGTTCTTTTATGGTTCTACAAGGATTTCACCTTGAATTTGCCATTTCTGGATAAGATCACTGCTACTATGGAAGAGCCTGGCTCAGAGTATGGCAAATTAGGGAGTGGTTTGGAGTTCAAAGGAAGATTCTCAAATACAACACTATTTTCAACGGAAAAAACAAAACCGTATCAGAAATATCACTATTTTCGACGGAAACAACAAAACCGTCTCGGCTATATTAGTATTTTCCACGGAATCAAAAAAACCGTCTCACCTACATTACTATTTTCTACAGAATGTAACAAACCGTCTCAACTACATTACTATTTTAGTGAGTGGTTTGGAGTTCAGAGGAAGATTCAAACTCAAACTTGCCCAAAGTAGGTTCTACAAGGATTCTTCCTTGAATTTTTCATAAATGGATAGGATCAGTGATCCTGTAGGCTTAGATTCATGGTAATTATGTTCAACTAGCAAAAAATTTCATGATTTTTAGATTGTTGTCCCATGGTTTAAAACCCACCCACTTATGACGTTGACCACAAATTTAAATTGACTTGACATAGTTGACCAGATATTTTTGTCGTGTTTTCGGCTCATTAATCGAAGTGAAAAGCAAATCTCTCCTCTATTATTGAACTTTCCTCTCTTGTCCGAAAGTTGGAGCTCAAAGTTAGATCTCAAATTTCGTTTCCCTCTCAAATCTCCCCTCTGATTCTTCTTTTCCCCCTAGAAAATCATGTCTGTCTTCCTGAAATTTTGGTTTCCCTATCAAATATGGTTTCCCTCTTCTACAAAAATCAAAACATTTTCAGATCTAACTTTCTGTAAAAACAGACGGAGATGGGAAACTCTTTCCTCTTTCCTGTATCTCATATCTCTCTACTATCTTATCTCGCTCATATCTCTGGTAATCTAAGTAGATTTTTAGTTTAGATTAGATTTATTTTGGTTGTTATCTCTTTCCATAGGTTACAACCAAAGTTAGGGTTTTAACATAAGTATAAGTTGAGATCTGTTCAACCTTTTTTATGGGTAAATGTTGAGATGTGTTAATATGTTTTTAATCAGTCATTTCTTGGTGTAAGCATGAATACATTAGTTTGTGTTATTATCATTAGTTTATCTTGGTGTAATTGGACCATCTCACTGCCATTGAGTACTTGATGAAATGTAGTACTGGTGAAGTTTCCTGTAAATGGATGAAATTGCCATGCATTATTGTTTTTCCAAAACACCATGTAGTTGGACAGGAGGGGTATTTTTTTGAAAGATTGTTGCAAATGAAGGAGTTCAATGCAACAAACTTTCCATCCAATACTCCTACTTCTTTAATTTACATTGGTGAGTAAACTACGAATACGCTAATTTTTTTAGTTTCTCTTGGTTGAGTTTTACTTACTACATTGTCTTTGTCTTGAGAGGAGGTTGTTTGAGCACCGTGCTGCTGCAGGACACTAAGGTTTGTTTACATATCATATGATATCTTTATTTATATTAGTGCTACATGCTTTGGAGTAATAGGAAGAACTCACCCCCATTCAAATCGGAGATGATTCTTACTTACTTCCATCATCTTTGTTTTGCTAGGATTCACTGTGGCCGTACCAAACCAGTGCAGAAGGAGAAAGACATGACTGTATTGATTCTTACTTACTCCCATCATCTTTCAAGGATAGTTTACTTCCCATTTGGATAGCATTGCAGGACATTGATACATCTGTGCTTTTGTTGTTGATTGGATGATGCATGGCATCACAAGTCAGATGTGAGAAAAGTTGCCCATGCAGATCTTAAGTTAGTTTCCCTTCAGATGTAATCTCTTCAAATTTGCTTTCAGGTATTCAATTGCCATGCATTATTGTTTTTCCAAACACCATGTAGTTTTTGGAGGGGGGTATTTTTTGGAAAGATTGATGCAAATAAAGGAGTTCAATGCAACAAACTTTCCAGCCAATACTCCTACCTCTTTAATTTACATTGGTAAGTAAACTACGAATACACTATTTTTTTTTAGTTTCTCTTGGTTGATTTTTACTTACTACTTTGTCTTTGTCTTGTGAGGAGGCTTCTTTGAGCACGGTGCTGCTGCAGGACACCTTTTGGCATCGTATGTATGCAAAAGCACAACATGGCAATGATACATTATAAATCAGCAAGCATTGTAATTTTTATCATTTATCCTTGTCCTGTTATGTTTTTGCATGTGCACATTCAGGATTTGTTCATAGGTACATTCAACGACATCAATGTGAAGCTTTTTGTGATTATCATAATCGATGGGCACATTCGGCTACCATTATCTTTGTTTTGTGAGGATTCATTGTTGCAGTACGTACCATCAAAGTGTAGAAGGGGAAAGCTATGACTGTATTGGTCCTGCAAGACTCTTTTTAAAAATTGGAATAAATTCGTAACCATCAAGTTCTCATAAAATGAATTTACTCCAGTTTTTGTAAAGAGCCTAGCGGGATAGGTATGCAACTATGAAACAAGAGTTGTAGTTGTGTTTCAAGGACGGTTTGTTTCCCATTGGTGAGTGAACTCTTATTATACCTGCTCAGAAAATCAAAATGTATGAGTATTTGGTTGAATTAGATGTATGTTGCACTTAGGTCTCCTTGTTGTAGGAGATAGTTAAGGTCAAACTTTGTTCATGCTATATTTGCTAGATGTATGAGTAGTATGACATGTTACATAATAATAAGAGAATTGTATGGGTATTTGGCGAGTAGTGAACTTTCATGTGATTGATGGAGCTTTAGCCAATGAGAGGCTGGTGTACTCACTCTTGTATGTCAGCAGATTGCTTCTTGTTTAAACGCAATCAACCTACACATATGAAAGGGAAGTGTACTGGCTCATTTAGCTATATTGACAGTAGAATTGCTTATCCTATAATGACAACAGAATCACTTATATGTGAAGATGATTGCAGTAGTTCTTTCTTTTTTATTTGCCATGTATGCAGTTAACATAAGTTATTATTCTACTAGTTAGTAACATGAATCACATGAATTTTGGTGAAATCACATGCTTTGCAGTAGTTCTTTCTATTGCCATACAACTCATTATCAGTTACGTTTTGTAGTGAAATTTGAGCAAGTTGTACCTTGTTCTCTCTTCCATATAAGATGAGAATTTTGTCGTAGGTGTATGCCAGGGCTTCGAAAACCCTACCACACAACCTAAACTGAGATGAAGTTGTTTGTTATACCCAATGTAACACGTCCCTCCTTTTCTAGAAGATAGACACATTTGACTTTTTTTTGAAACAGTTAAGGAACTTAATATTGGTTTTATTAAGTTTGATAATTTTTGGAAAAAAAGTCAAACGTGCCTATCTTTTAGAACCGGAGGAAGTATTAATATGATTATAGACAACTCTATTAGTGGGTCATATTATCTTATTACGGTGGTTGTTCTGTCAACTATATATAGACAACTCAAAGCTTTGTTTCATTGTTTCGCAGAACTCTCACATCTGAGGTCGACGGACTACTTCGGTGTCTTGTATATAAGCTTCTTCTGATCCAAGGTATCATTACAGAACATCACATAAACTGCAAACTGCCGAAACACACAACCTTCTAATCTAGTGGTAGTAATAACACAGGCAAAAATGTATGTATCTGTTATGCACCCTTGTGCAGTTTTATCAATTTAGGATTGTGAATGAGTGGAGTTAATGGATGTATAAACGGTTGTATGATTTTCATAGTTTGAATGAAATGGTTGTGTTAGTTGAATGAGAATGAATGTATTTCAGCGGGAATGGATTGGAAGTTACAAGATTTCGATTCAGTATTGCAGGTTTAGAAATGAATTGTATTGTATTGTAGGTTCAGGAAAGAACTGTATTGCAGGTTCACAAATGAACTGTATTCCAAATTCCGGAATGAATTGTATTCCAGGTGCAATTGTAACGCAGGGCTTAACGCTTGTTAGCGTGATTTTTTTTAAAATAATACAGTTTCTTCCAATGATAACAGACGTTACACAAATGTGTTAGTTGCAAAAAAACACGTGTCAATCAAAAAATCTGTTACAGACGAGATTCCCACGAATACAAACGTTGACTAAGCCGTTAAAATTTATCTGTTAAGCGTCGTAGTTTAACGGGTACAGAAGTTGTTGGAGCCGTTACAACAAAAGGACAGGTGGCAAGCACTGAACCGTTGGAAATAGAATCCATCAGTACATTCCGTTACTTTAACAGTTAGGGTATCAATTACGCAGGCGCAACGGTGCTGGCTGTTTCAAAACAGTTAAAAAAAATGCCAGCTGGCAAACGGATAAACCGTTACTGCACAAAAAACACCGTTGGATATAGTGTTACAGTTAAAAGTTATTTATCAGTTACTGCACACTGTAACGGGTAGACCGTTACAGTAGATTGCCACGCGGCATGGTATGATGGTATCCCTCATCCGTGGCAAATAATTATTGCAACAGATGCGTGTGTTGCTGTAATTATAATTACACAAATGGCAGATCCGTTGCTGTAATTATCCCAACACTAACAATAACGGCGTCCCGCCAACGACCACTCGGCGTTGCTTTTATTTTCTCAACGGCCCACCGTCGTCGCTAAAAAGTCAATTTCGTGTAGTGTATGTCAAGGATACTGGTAGACCCAGGAAGCTCCGTAGATATACTCTTTGGGCGAACGTACGATAAGCTGTTCGGAAAGAACATTGCCTTGGTACCCCCTTCGTACAACATCTACGGATTCAATGGGAAGCCCTCGACACCACGAGGAGAGCTATCATTAATGATCCATGTGGGGAGTCTGGAACGACCAAAATCATTCTGTGTGGTCGACATAGAATCCCCTTACAATGCTATTGTGGGAAGACCTTGGTTACATAGCATCATGGGTGTGGCCTCCACGCTACATCGAAAAATCAGATTCCCTACTCCACTCGGGATTGCAGAGATACCTGGTGACCCTACCGAGGATCGTATGTGTAACAAGATAGATGTTCAAGCAAGAGAAGGAAGCCAGGATTTCCCGAAATAGGCCAAGCACCCAAAAATCACGGATGCCAACATAAAGGAATTCATAGCTGAAGTCGAAGCAGGGATGGCAGAAACGGCCATAAAAAATACAACAACCTACAAGCAAGGCACCCGACCTACCAACAAGGGGAAAGAGCATTACCTTAACAGGGAACAGTTCCTCGTCGCAACTAGTAGCATCCAAACTCCGAATGAATCGTCAAGCCTGGACAACGAAGGCAGAAACACGCCACAGGAACAATTATGGCCAGGGCCCTATGTAATAGAGAAAGCGCTCGGGAACGACACATACAACCTGGTTAACCTCGAAGGTCAAAAGCGAAGCACCCCAGTCGAGGGAAAGAACTTGAAGCACCTTAATTAGAGCATTGTATGTAAGCCACACTGAGAAATGGATATCTAAATAAATGGAGAAGCTTGATTTATCTAAAGTTGCACTCTTCAATGCATTCCATTTTCAAACTCCAGATCCTACCAGAACGGGTAACAAACCCAATCTGGCTACGCACACTTACAAAGGCTTTAACGCCACAGAAACGAACTGGCCATGACGCCATATCTCCCCAAGTGCCTCGTCGCAAATAAAAGGCTCTAACGCCAAGGCCTAGACGCCAAAACATTAAAAGACCTCGAATAGCAGGCACATAGATGATGTTAATATTAGCCGTAAGGGCCCTGCGAGCTATATGACACAGTCCTCTACCCACAAGACACCCCGTTAGCGGTGGGTACATTGTCTCTAGGCTACATAAGCTAATGATACATTTGGACCCACTGTCACACGACCACGAGGACCTCTCTTTCCGAGGTGTCGAGGGTACGATAAATGGGATTAACATCTACCTTTATAGGTGGATGGAACCCCGAGGCAGCTGATTCGCACTAATTCATGGGAATGGTAAGCGAATTACGCAGCCGAGGGACCTCCTAAAAAAAAACTAAAACATAGCCTCGAGGAGGGGCCAACGAGAAACAGAATTGTCGAATTCTAGGTCGCGACAGGAGAATAGTACCATGTCTAAGCTCCAGCCTTGACCGGCACTCCCCCATCCAGTTACTTTATTATCGAAGTGCAAACATAGTTGCTACCCACCATAAGTTCCTCACTTTACTTGGGGCAAATGGATTATCAGAACACCATCATGTTCCCTCAGAGGATACCTTGTATCCTCGATAACCACCCAGTATACCGAGGCAAAACGGGTACCTGTGGCTTCGATAGCCTTTGTTTGCTTTAAAAACATGCAAGTAACTAAAAAGCCTTTGGGAAGGGTGATCAGTAAGCCCCCACTAGCTTGGTTTACTATCTCCCACATCGAATTAAGCCCTGGAGTTGCGCCTCGAGTACCCTTAGGAGCCTAGAATATTGCAAACAACAACTTTGTACTTACTCACGAATATCTCAGCACACATGCAAATCAAAAAGGAAAATAAAACTCCAATCAAACAACAAAGGATTCTTCATAGACATAGTCACCACAGCTTACAAGCACAAAAAAAAATGGAAAAATGCCAAGTACAAGAATTCTGGCATCAGAAAACAAAAGGGAAAGAGCAAAAGCTTCGCTGCTACAACATGGGAGAAACTTCATTAGACGGCACAATGCGACGAAGGGAGGGATCTCCAAAACCATCCTAGTCCCCCCAAAGCCTTTTTTCAACCTCCAGATCCTCTTCATAAGTTCGAAAGCCAGAGTGATCTTGCCTTGAAGGAGTGAGTTCCCTAATGGGCTCAGACTCACTTTCACTCTCCTCACTGTACGCGATCGAGGATTCTGAAAACAAATAGCTGCTCCCTTTATTGAAGTTAACAACCACACCACCATCAGTACTCGGCACTTCGGCGTCGCCAAGATCCTGTGTGGCATCATCAGCAGGATCGTCAGTTTTAGCTAAAACATCATCCTTCGGATCATCCTGGGGATTACTCTTCGGATCATCCGTCGAACCATCCTCTGGAACATCCCTCGAGCCACCTTTGGGATCGTCTTTCGGATCATCCTTCGAATCACCATCGGAACCACCCTTAGAATCACCCTCGAAATTCCCCTCGGGATGACCTTTAGAGCCATCTAAGTGGTCATCATCAGAATCATCATGGCCATCACCTTCGTTATCCTCAGGATCTTTGTCTTCAGGAATCCTCCCAAGAAGCCCTCTCCTTCGCGCTTCATCCCTAGCTAACCTTACAAACACCTCCTGAGGAAGCAAGTATTCGTCGCCTGGAAGTATCGCGTCAGCATCCCTTGCACCAACATCCCCATAGGTAGGAGGCTCAATGCCGATGGATCTAAAGAGCGACCGACCATGCCTTCGACAGGCCATGCTAGTAGCTAAAGGCCTCGGGACGAAGGCAGATGACGAAGGCGGCTCTCTTCGTAGGACAAAGGCGGATGACGAAGATCATAATCCATTCTGGGCCAGTCACCCCCGATAACGTTGCCAAGCTTCTTGCAAAACTCAGGGTCCAAAGGGCAGCCCAAAGGATCAGAGGCATAGGCACTAAAACGAGATGAGACCTCCATGGAAAAATCACTTGGATTATGATTCTCAAAAAGCACCTGTTTGAATCTCTTAGCGGTATATGGTTGCCCGTATTTACCAGCATAACTAGGAGCTGGTGGAAACCTTGAACTACGAGGGAAACTCATAACTAGTTCTTTCGAAGAATCCATATGCACAGTCGAACCGTCTCCTCGGGGAAGGAGAAGGTCAACCACAGGAACAATCTTCTTTGGAGGAGCAGAGGGTTCAGCTGAGGCAGCAATAGTGGTAGTAGAAACAACTGTGTCCGAGGCAGAGCAGAGGCAGAGGCAGGAGCACTTGGCACACAGACGTTCGGACCAACAGCAACAATCTCCTCGGTAGCTTTTTTGGCAGTTGGCGCCTCAGCAACCTTCGGTGGTAACAGTTCATCGGCAACAGTTATAACCACTCTCTCCTCCGATGGTTTCATTGTTACTCGGCGACGATTCGGCAGGCTTGCCTTGGAAGACTTCTTAAAAGCAAACTTCTTATGAGGCCTAACAGATCACTGTGCAGGCTCAAATCAACATCACAAGTAGCGTTTCCCTGCATATGAGAATCCGTATTAGTCAGGAAACAAATAGAGGAAAGTATTTGATACAGGTGTATCCTAGTCTCTTTAGGATCTTAGTCGACCTCGAGTTAATTGAGGGAAGAACTCTATTTAGGAAAGGATTCCTATATAGAGAAGGATTCTTTATAAGGAAGGATTCTTAGATTAGGAAATAGATTCCTAGGAGGATTTGGGGAAACCCATACCACTATATATAGAGGTGCCTAGCGCATAGCTTAGGACACCGAAGACAAAAGGCATCTAGTAAATCTAGAGAAGAAGTTTGTGAGGTAATCATTGTATTGCAAAAGCAAGCTTAGCAGATTGTGAGCGTGAAAGAGAGAATTGTAATATTGTCTTGTTCATAATCTAGAGAAGATATCTTTCTTCGTAAATCAGTTCTCGTGTCTACGTTTTACCTATCTTTCGTCTATAGTTATTTCGAATTCCGCCCTAATAACTCTAGTCATCAAGAGTACAGAGATTATACGTATCAAGCTGGTATCAGAGCTTAGTTAGCTCCTTTTTATCGAAGTACTGTGGTTTATGGTTTTCACTAGATCTCTCTACAAGAAGCTTGGTGAGTTACTCGTAAAGCAGGAAGACGTTAAGAGGACAAGGAACCCTAGGATGAAGATAGGCGAAGAACCTAAGGGTGATGATACTCCGAAGACTACTGAGGAGAAGGTAGCTACGCTACAAACAGACATGAAGTTAATTCAAGATACTCTTAAAGAGTTGAAGGAATGTATTCTTTCCAATACACCCGAGCCGAAGAAAAAGAAGAGTAAGACTCCATCTGAGGTTGCGGATGAAGAGGAAGAAGAAGATGAACCAGAGGATGAGGAAGAAGAAGATTTAGGGGATGGAGAAACCAAAGAACCTAAAGAAACCAAACCTCTTGGTAAGAAACAGAGTAATATGAAAATCGATTTCCATGTTGAAATTCCATACTTTGATGGAAGTATCGACGTAGAGAAGTTAGATGATTGGATAGAGCGTCTAGAGACGTATTTTTCCTTTGACAAGTTCAATTCAGGAAAACAATTGCTTGTGCGACATTGAAGCTACAAAAGCATGCTCTTATATGGTGGAAGGCTTATAGAAGACAAAACCAGGGAGCATTGTCTTGGAAGAAGTTCAGGGAAGTCATAAGGAAACAATTTTATCCGATTGGCTACCTTGAGGAAAGATGGCTCAAGTGGTATAACTTGAAGCAAGCATACAACCAGTCCGTGCAAGAATATACTTCTGAATTTCAGAACCAAGCTATGGTGTTGGATTTAGACTTAGGAGATAATGCTATCTATAAAAAGTACATCTCAGGGTTCCATGAGTATATACGGAAGGAGTTGAAGATGTTTTCAGTCGATACTATCGCTGAAGCAAGTGTAAAAGCCCATGCCATTGAAGGTAGGCTTAAGAAAACTGACTCTAAGGGAAACCCGAAGGTGAAATCTAGAGGTACCAGCGTCAAAGGAAGTGAAAGAAGAAAAGACGAAGGGAAGTTCAATGACAAAGGAGGTTTGTCTTGCACACATTGCAAGCAAACAGGGAACGTAGTAGACAAGTGTTGGGAGAAGCATCCTCATCTTAAGCCAAGAGGGATACATAAGAGAGAAGCCAAGAAGACCACACTAGTTGCTCAGACTCCAAAAGAAGTTCAAGGACTGACATAACCTAACTCGAAGCTTTCTCTTATGACGGGAGCAAAAGAAGGACCTACAAGAGATGATCCTAGGTAAAGACTATTCATTGTGAAGATGCAAGTTAAGACAACATTGGTTGATAACGTTGTTGACCCGGGAAGTCAGAAGAATTTACTTTCAAATTCTTTGGTACAAAAGCTAGGTTTGAAGACATTCAAACATCCAAATCCATATCCGTTAGGATGGCTCCAAAAGGAAGGAGGGTTACAAGTTTCGCAGCAGTGTACGTTCAAGTTTGCTCTAGATGAGTCCTACATTGACGAGGTTACATGCGACGTAGTACCTTTGGATGTGTGTCAAGTTGTACTAGGAAGTCCTTATTTATGGGATAGAGATGCTACTTTATATAGGAGGGAGCAGAAGTATACCTTTGAGAAAGAAGGCAAGACTTATGTAATTTGGGCTATAGAGTCTCCTCTTGTAGGAGCAAGTCTGATTACAGCCACTCAGGCTAAGCGGTTGGTGAATGCTAGTACAAAGTTTATTCTCCTTGTGATCCGTTCTCTAGAAGAGAAGCCGAGTAGAGTTTGTTTGACTACTTTGTCTAAACAATAAGAAGACGACCTAGATAGGTTCACTACAGGAAAAACCATCATCTACAACTCCACATACACAACTC
>JAJJMA010339447.1:0-39340 GCA_023529015.1 Papaver nudicaule
CTCAAGACATCAAAACATCACACGGGGGGATAACTTTAGGGGTATTGACGGTCTACGGCAGTTGAAAGAAACTGATGGAGATAGTGGACAGTGACGAGAAAATGGCGCGAGTGGGCATGTTCCACACGACTCAGGCAGTTACGGAAACCAACGCATGTCCTCCACTCCTCCACTCTTCCACGACTTCCACCTTCTCTATCGAGAGATCAGGGTGAGTTCAAACTATAAATAGAGGCTTCCTCTATCTTCCAAGGCAGAACATGAAGAATGTTCAGAACACCTAGAACACACAATCCAGAAACAACCAGAGCCTCAGAGAAAACACCTAAGAATCGAAACACGTTTCTATCCTTGGAGATTTCCAGTCGACTTCACGACGGAGATCTTGAACTCTTACACCCAAAACACATCCTCAACCTGATCTCAAGTTTCTTCGTTGTTTCCCTCCCTAGACCAACCTCTATCATCTATGTGGCCGAAGCAAGACGGGAACGGCCATCCTTGGTTTAGGCTTGTCTTGTTCGACTTTGATCTCCGAGCACTACGAAAGTACCCAGAGACGGTACATTGTTTTTGCAGGTAAAAACAATTGGTTTTGTCACTAAAATTGACAAAGGGGAAGATTGTTAGGACATTGTCCGGTCAAACCCACTAGCGTTGGTATGTCAAGCTAGTTGTCAGTTTTAGGTGTCAAAACTCAATTCTTGATTTAGCCTACTAGAGTTTAGATTTCGGAATTGGGATATAGACAAAGTAGTTGAGACCTTGAAGATGAAGACTGTGAAGAGAAAAAAGACATCAATTATTCTTCATCGACAAAAGGTTAGTAGGAGTTATGACTTTTATGGAAATTCTTTTATTCTACTTTCTCTATTCTTTCGAAATATAGTCGACTACTTTAGTAGTGATAATAGCGATTGAGATCGTATTCTTGTCTAACGTGGCCTTGTGTCATGACCAGTGTTTGTTCCCACAAATACTGTGAGTACAAGAATGAATGAGATAGATTCGGTGCCATGTGTCCATTACAATGGTTTGCAAATCGTTAGTTGGATATGGATGAATCTAAAGGAGTACTCTTGAGCAAAGAGTCCATGGATTACAGCCCAGAACTTCCAGCGGAATCCAGAGTTGACGAAATCTGACAGGCGGACGGTTCACGAACCGGTTCGCAAACCAGAAACTCGGATTTCTTCTGAGTTCCAAAGTGACTGAACATTTCACGAACCGGTACGCGAATCCAGTGTTGGTTACTTTGCTGGTGTCGGATTTAGTGGATATTCTTTCAGAATTTCACTTGAGTCAAACTCTAAACTCCTTTATCTCTTAGATGGACTTGTATATCACATAATATCTTTTGTGTTCCATCTAACGATCCTCAATGAGTCAATAAGATAAGATTATCTCTGGTCTGTTGGATTTCTATCTTGAAGTGTTTTTGAGCTAACAAAACACTTGGCAGATAATGATAAAAAGAATTCCAATTGAGATTAATCTCTATTACTTGGTTATCAAGTTTAGGGTTTCCTTAACTTGTGGGACAAGTAATTGATTGCTTTATTCCAAAGCAACCTATCTTATTGAGTGCTATAAATAGAGGTGTCTACGGACAAATACTGCAAGCATCAAGCATACGTGAAGGTCCTTAGGGAAGGTAACGTAAACTATTTTCACTTCGGTGAACGCTTGTTGTGGCATAGTCATCCTCTATAGGTTGCAACTCCTCTGGGAACTCCCTACGACTATAACAGACTTCTCTTGAGAGTTGGGAAGCACATGTAGGAGATTGAGACCATATTTGGTTGAAATCGGATTAACCTGTAACCTTGGTAACCTGATCACGTTCTTGTCTATTCCATAGTCCGTCTCTTCTGTTATACGGCTATTCAAGAACTGATACGTTACACACAAGGTTGAAAGGTAGCAACGCACGGCTGCACTCGGTGTTGTAAGACCTAGTTAGGTCCAGTTATACAAGTTTCTTAAGTGATTCTTCGTGTATAACTGAGGTAAAGACAAGTTGGGCATAGCTTACTCGGTTTGCTTGTCAGCCCCGATTTGTGAAGTAGATTTTCGTATGACCTGGATTTAACAATCCGAAGGAAGTCAACTTGTGTGTGGTAAACTGATAGAGGAAAGTTAGACCATATGTCAACAATTAGGTTGCAAAGCCAGTATTGCTGACACAAGCCTTTGACATCGGTCAAAGCAACTCCTAGGCCTGTAAATGACGTCAGCTGGGGGAATCAAGTGTGTGACGATCTGTGGGGGATCTAGAGACGTAAGGAGTGCGACAATAGCCAATTCGCTTGGAGGGCTGGAGTTGGTCTCTAGTACATCCCAGACCGAAGTCTTATAGTAGGCTAGTGTTTGTAGTCAGTTTGTACTGGGCGGTGTTCAATCTGGACGAGGTCCGAGGTTTTTCTGCAAGGCAGTTTCCTCGTTAAAAAAATCTATGGTGTCTTGTGTGCTTTTACTTTCCGCATTATATCTCTGATTATATAATTAAAGCACCAAGTAGTACGTTATCCAATAACTGTAGATTTTAACTCCAAAGTCCCAACTTTGTCGAGTTGATCCCCAAGATCACAACTCCAGTTATTAGAGTTTGGATATTGATTTTTGAGATCGTCCAAACTTAAACCATAAGACTCACGAGCCAAACGAAAAGTTGGTAGTATTTCGGTACCCCTCCTTTTTCATGCTTCTCAGGGAGTTCTGGACAGGCCTAGAACTTCGATATTCCTGAGATTTTCATTAAGACTCGAATGTTGAGTCGTATAAAGAGGAAATCCATGAGGATGCGTCTCTGTTAACTCTTCACCATGTACCATATAGTGATCTGGTTTTGATGCCGAGGAATTCGAGGCGATGTCGACATGAAGCAGATTAATGGGTTTAATGTGTTGGTGAGATTATCAGTACTGCACTATGATATCATCCTCTCCACCGGGGGTTATAATAGAGAACTCATATAGAGTTTGTTCAGCTCGTAGAACGGGTTGCATTCTGAGCTATAGAGATGTGCCTGAATAGGCAATTGCCTCTAGGTTAGGCCTGGTTAGAGAGTGCTTTTACAATCTTGTCCCTCTCTCATTTTTCACCATCTACAGAGGAGCACGAACACTTTTCTTGCGGGGCTGCAAGGGATGAAGAAATAAGAAGATGTCTTGAATCTGATAAATAAAAATGGATAAGGAAAAGGATCTACGAGTGGAGGATTGCTCACCCTTAGTGCCTTGCTTCGTGGGTTGCTGGTATTGGTATATTCATCCTCTTCATTCTACAATTAACGTATAGTTAATATCTTTCTAAAAAATATGGAAAGGCATAAGTAAAAAGCTACTTACAGAGCTGGGAACCCAGGCCTTGCGCTTAGTGAATCGGCTCAAAGGAATATCACTGATGCTGCTACTCGACATGATGAAAGGAGATATTTGAAAACAATGAAGAAAGTATGGTTAATGAGTGGGCTATTTAATGTTTGGTACCTAGAAAATGACCAGATAATAGTGTTGGTACCCAACATTTCAAATATTAAGATTTGGTACCTGAAATTGACGGAGACTGTCATGTCAAACGTTGACTTAAAAAATTAATAATTATTTTTATTAATAAAATATTTATTTTTGTAAACCCATAAATGCCCCTTAATCCGACGGTCCCAGTGAGATGTACCCTTTTTTGTTTCCACTATTACTTATCTCCGCGACTCCGCCTCCCTTTTCCCGATCTCTTCTCTCCCTCTTTCTTATCTCTCATCTGTAACTTCAATATCAATGGGTTTAACAAAAAAGAAAAAAAAAAATCTATGTTACGACAACATTAACAACAACAATCGTAGTCGTATTTCTTTCACAAACTCATTTCTTTATGATTGGTAGTAGACCAGCAGCATCTACAGCAACCGTTTATGCAGCTAAGGCAGAACTCAAACCAATCTTGTTTGAAGGTTCGATGTCAAATGATAAAGCACCAGGTGGTCAGTTAAAAACAACCACTGATGTCAATAACTTCCCTGGTAGTTGTTAAGAAATTGAAGTCATTTGGATCTGAAGATTATTGAAATCGTGGGATTTCTGCTTGTGTTGTTTGGGATGGAGTTGCGCCGATCGATCTTTACGACTAAACCATTTTCTATGATTGGTGGTTGTGATTCAGGTATGGAAGAGGCTATTTTGAGGCTATTTTTTTTTTACCAAGTATGAATCTAAAGTTTATATTATACATAGGGATGTATTTAGAGCATTGAAGATTATACAGAAGAGGGCTATGACTAATCCTGAGATTGGGAATTTGGTTAGTGTTGATTTGATATTTCAATTGGGGAAGTTTAGAAAGATGGGTTGTGTTCCAAATTGTGAGAGTTATACTGATTTGGTAAGTTATGTTTATAGTTCCGGCAGTTTGACGGTGGTGGTTGATCGAGAGTTACTGATGAAATTCTGTTAATGGAGATTGGGGGTTCGATTGAAAAAAATGGGGAAGAAATCGTGAGTGTGAAATGGTGGTCTAGCTGATTTTGTAATAAGTTTCTTCCTGGTTTGGTTGTAAACATCAGTGGTTAATTAATGTTCCTCATTGTGGTGATAGTGTATCTGTATGTGGATCCTTGATGGTCGGATTTTAAAGAGAACAATACAAGAGCGAGAATGAAGTAAGAGGTTGCTAGGGGTAAACGTGTAAAATTAATTTTATTTTTTAATGAAAATTAGAAAAAATAAAAATAATTTGGTCAAACAGAATATTTAACAGTCAACTGTTGGTCCAGGTACCAAAGCTTAATATTCGAAATGTTGGGTACCAACGCTATTATTTGGTCATTTTCTAGGTACCAAACATTAAATAGCCCTTAATGAGTTGACAGTGTTTTTCCTGCGTGCATATATTTATAGGCACATAACAATTTGAATTCTAGGGTTTTGGGAATTCAAGTTCAAGAGTAAGTGTTGCCTGCATAAAAGGAGTTGACTCGGATGCAAGTCAGAAGAATGACCGTGGACTGATAAGTGTGGGAAGATAAAGTCTTATCGGCTAGTTCATCAACTTATGCTCACCCTGGAACACTCACGGTTCCATGATGCGCATGGGACTAAATGTTGATGGTGGTTTTTGGCAAGGAGGTCGCAAGAGTAATTTTGCGTCAATTTCTGGCATCTTGGCGTCGTCAGGTAAATGGCTCAAGGCAAGGTATGGATTTATATGCAGTAGGGATAAGAGAATTGGCCACCATGGCCATATTTTGATTTTTGTATGGTCCACATCCTATCTATCCCTAGCCTACACGGCCATCCAAACCTACACGACCACCCTAGCCTACACGGCCACCCTAACTCATGGCATCCCATCCCATCCTAGCTCACGGCCATTCCCCCTATCTTTTGACCTTGGCCGTGGTTCATGCCACGACCCCACTTTTATTGCGCGGCTATATCTTATACTATGGCCCCACTTTTGTTGTTTGGCAGTGGCTTATGCCACGGTCCCACTTTCTTTGATTGGCCATAACTTAATGTCATGGTCCCACTTTGTTTGCTTGGCCGTGGCTTAGGCTACGACCCCACTTTTATAGCTTGGTCATGGTTAACACCATGTCCCACACTCTTGCCCTGGTCGTGGCTCATGCCACGGCCCCACTTTTATGGCTAGGTCATAGCTCCATCTATGACCCCACTTGTATTGCTCGGCCATAGCTTATGCCACGGCCCCACTTTTACCTCTTGGACATGGCTCTTGCCACGACCCCACTTTCATTACTTGGTCATAATTATGCTATGACCCCACTTTTATGGCTCATCCCTATACATCCTATAATAGACTTCCTAATAAGATTATTATGCTATGCAATATAGCTTATTATCATTCATGCATCCTATCTTTAGGTCTTGAATTATCAATGCTTATGCATTTTTGGTTGTGTCTACGCTGTGTTAGCATAATCTGGCTTTTCTCCAGATTATAGACTTGCTTCTGTAATCAGTGCTCCATTTCTTAATCATGGCTCATGGCTATGACTTATTATTATTTTAGACATTCATATGTCTCTATTGCTTAGAGAATTGGTGCATTACATGCCACAAGCCAATTTCTCATATTTATGGCATACGAAGAGTCATATTTACTTGATCATTGCCACAGAGGGTTGTTGAAATCCCCTCAGGCTAAATGGGGATTGCATAGCTCAATCCTTAGACTATTCTTATTGGTTTAAATGGCGATTGACCGGTTCAATCCTTAGACCAAGCCTAAAAGAGATGCACAAGCTTATCGCTTAATTCTCTACTTATATGCAAGGTCCTAAGCTTACCAGTAAATGGTACGACTTGCACTTAGTCAGCTTTGACTTAACAAGTATTCGACACTTAAACAAATATTACGAGAATTAAGTAAGTTACATGGGGGATATTCTTTAGGGTTTGGTTTGGCGGTCTACGACACGTGTGATTGCAACGACTCAATCACTCAACGGGAAAGAAACTAAGTCGTGTGAACGTTGCTAGAAAGATGGGATGAGAAAGTGGGTTGTTAGTCTTTCCTAATATTAGGCGCAAAACTCTTAACAGATGACCCCACTTACTCCAATCTCTCACTCTTCCACTTCTTCCGCTTCTTACGAGATCAGTTGGAATTAGATTGTTATAAATAGGTCACTCGACCAGTTTGGAAAAAAAGTTCAACAAGTTCATCAGAACAACTAGTTCAATTCAGTGCAGTATAATCAATTCTTCTCATCGATAATTGATTAACTTCTCATTCAACATTCAATATCTAGTGAGAACTGAATATCCATTCTTTTAGCAACTTTATTCACAACATCACAGAAATCATAGCAATTCTATGATCTCATCTTTCTCGGCTTCCCTCCCTTAAACCAACCTATTTCCTCTTCTTGTAACAGAAGCAATACTCGAAGGCCATTTCTTGGTTTAGGCGAGTCTTGTTCGATCTTGACCTCTCAAATACCATTACAACTTCACACTTTACCCCTCAGATTCTCTTTATTGTTTTACACCTAAAACACTTTCTTTATAGCCTTAAACTCCTGCAATCCCGTAAGTAATCTCCCATCTTTCCATATCCAACACAGACTCTAAAACACGCAATATCCACAACCATTCATCATAAAAACCAACGGTAGAAACCCCACTTCTTAGTTGTTTTCCAGGCCTCAAATTGTATCAAAACTGAAATAACTTGATACCCAAACTTCCTTGCCCTTTTGCCCTCTTAAGTTCATCCTAACCCACCTGAAATACCTGCCAGAACCATGGTTAAAACTGATGGCAGAGTTAGTTTAGTGACACTGTTTTATCATCCAAAAATTGCTATCAAAACCCAATTCAACTTCCGTGTTATACTCAACTCTTCTAACCCATCTCGTGTGACTGAAAAACCTCTGAACCCATGGCAGATAAACGTCAATCCAAGGATCAGTATGTGACCAGAACCTGATGCAAAACTGTTTCAGTCCTGAAAGAACTTAAATTGGTAAACAACTGTCATTCTGGTCTCAAACCCCCTATGTAACCCATGGTAGCAACCCTTGGCAAATGACCTTCGAACCTTGGCTAACAATCATATGAACCGGACACACAACTTGGTCGACATCAGACCTGGCAGTGGTGAACTGAACTGGTCTGGCAAAGATAAAACCAGAACTCAGAAAAGGTTTTGTGGATTGAAAATGCTGGTGGCAGTCCCGAGCAGAAATGGCTGGATGTCTCATTAACTCTCTTTATAACTCTGATGGATGCCCTGATCTGACTTCCTGGTGCTCTAGTAGCTCCTTCACAAACTTAAATTGCTGCTTTGGTTGTTGTGTGTTGCTGCCTCGAGTGAATTCAATTGTTTTGTACTTCCTTTTGTGTCATATGTCTTCAAAGTACCTGCAAAATAGAAAACAAGCGTAAAATAACCAATGTACGAGGAATAAGCTAACTAAAGTGTGTGAATAAGGTACTCTTGAATAGATGTATTAAGCACCTATCACTATGATCTATTAGTGATAAGCAAACTTAGTTTTAAAAGTAGCAAGTAGGAAATATCATCCAAATCCATCAAAAAAGGATTTGTTATTGAAAAACCACCAGATCGATTTTTTACTAATAGTTCAGGTCTTTGTTGAGGAAAGAAGCTATCACTACCTTCTCAGACTTACCTAAGGAGATAACTGGATACAAAAAGTTATATACTGCTGAAATACGCTCTACCACCGTCTTTTCTCTTCAGACATGTCAACAGGAAAAGGAGTGGAAAAGCCCATGGCTAACGAAGCAAGGCCGTTGGTGGCTAGAAGCCGATAACAACCCGCGCTAACACGGAGTAGGTTACAATTTCTAAGGGCCCAAGGGGAGACCAATCTTGATCTAGAAGAAGCAATCAGTCTACCACAGAGTTCACAATGGAGCGCGGTAGTAGTCCTCAACGAACAGATGGTGGACAGAAATCCTTTGTACGGAATGCCGTTACCCACAGAAGAGATGGGTGAAAAAGAAGATCCAGGACGAGACCAAACTCAGCACACCCCTATCGAACAGACAGGAAACTCGGTGTCAGTTCACACGGCAACCTCGTAGAATCAGAAAATGAAATAGGACCAATCATCAACAACGAAGTTAAAAATGGAACCGAAGGAATAAATGAACCTCCTCTAGCAGCACAGTTGGAAGCCTTACTTCATGACTATAAGGAGCAGGACAAGGTTCTATACGCCTTGACTCAGGAGAATCAAGCATTGCGGGAAAGATCCAAAGCAAGACAACGATAATCGCGAGCCCGAAGCTATCAAGCCAGAGCAGAGAATGAGGTAAAATCAGAAGCACCACGAAGTTATTCTTCACTAAGGAATTACATTCGGGCCTCACCACCCGTATGCATACCAGGAGGGTATCAAGGGAGAGTCAACTTACCACAGAGGGAGTTTCACAATATCCCAAGTCATTTTGTTTCACACGGAAGACCGTGTCAATCCCAAAGCCACGGGATGGAGTCCCAACATCGAGGAGAGATAATAGCCACGCCGCAGATGGGAGAAGTGGTCACTCAGCTAAAGGTCGTCATGGACCAGTTGGCGGACTTGAATTCTAAGCAAGGAGGATACAAGCAAGAGGAAGCCAAACAGGAAGCTAGGACAACTCCGCTATCAGTCAGACTTGAATGAAGTAAAATACCACCGAAGTGCCCATTGCCGAATTTCACTTGTTACGACGGAACTACCGATCCGGCAACACACCTAAATTACTATCTTCGGATGTTGGCCTACTGGGATACCAATGACGTAGTATTGTGCCGGTATTTTCCATCCAGCCTTACCGGCATAGCATTGGTATGGTCTGACAACCTAAAACCAAACTCAATTGACTCCTTCGAGGAGTTATCTGATATCTTTGTGGAAACTTATATGTATAACAAGGCTACTAAGGCGGGGATAGATAGGCTATTTGCATTGGCCATTGGGCCACGAGAAACACTTCAGGCATACACAGAGAGGTGGCAGAAGGTGTGCCAGGCTATAGGAAAGATCAAACCGGAGATCAGCATCAACTGCTACAAGTTCGGGCTGGATAGAACGTCTTCTATCTTCGTGGAGCTACATGCCCATACACCGGCAACCGAGGGAGAACTTCGTGTAATTCAAGACAAATACATCATGTTGGAGGACATCCAGAGAGATAATCCTCGTGCGCAAGACCGAAGTACCCCACAAAGAACGAACTCGGTAGAAGTTGCACCAGAGACCGGGAAGCGCTCAGCGGAGAGAGACGTCACGTAAGGATTCGAAAAGAAACCCAGGTATAAAGACGGGAAGTCGGGGGAGAAAGGAAGAAGCGACTACTCAGATATAGTCTGTTAGAGCATTGCTCGGTTGAACCCACTGATGTTGTTATCTCAAGTCAGTTGTCAAGTTTATGAGACAAAAACACAATCCTTGATAAGTTTACTCTACAACTCGGACTAGGATAATACTAGGTAATCGAGACGAAGACTGATGAAGACGAAGACCGAAGCTTACTACTTGATAAATCATAACGTCCTCGCTGAAGGTTTGAAAGGTATTCCCATTCCGTATCGTTTTTACCATTTATATCATACCAATAGTCTATGATGTTGTTTATATGATCCGAAGGTATTCTAGGATTTTCGCCTTTGCATTTGTCACTCTTGTGATAATTTGTATAGGTAGAGTATGTTGAGTTGTCTCTTGAAAACAACCCCAAACGGTGAACGCGTACATGTACAATGCCACCTTTGGATTTCAGAGAACGAGCTAAGTTTGTATGAACGCGTACATACAAGTTCAATAATTCTCCTGGATTATCTTGAACTCTAAGGACTGCTCTGTGTACGCGTTCACATAAGCCATGCGAAAACTTCCAACTTTCATATCTTGAAGTTTTCGGTCTAGACATAATTAGTTCCCGGACTTGTCGTGTCTTGGCCCATGGAATTCAACATTTTAATCCAAGCGATGTTCAAACTAAGTATTTGGACCAGAAGTCACAAAACGATGTCCAAACAAGTATTGGACCCGAAGTCGCGAACCTTCGAACAAGGTTGAGTCTTCTTTAACTTTTGGCTTAGTCCAAAGTTCTTAGAAGATTGAGAATGGGTATTCAAGCTATGGACTTTCCTAGTTCCGGAACTTGCTTGAGCCCTACTCAAGGTTGCTTAAACTTTAAGCAAAGCCTCCCTTGGTGATCACTATAAATAGACGACCTTCTGCAAGATACAATCTCTATCCTCTACACATCTGTGTATCCTTGCATAAAGGTTGGTCGTCATCTCGAAGTCCTTTTAGGACTACGACTATTGAAAAGACTTCACTTGAGGATCGTGAAGCACAGGTCGGAAGTAAAATTCCTTCCTGTATCTTGGGTCGATTGAATTCTTTCAATCTTATCACGACCAAGATTTGATAGAAACTTCGTAAGGTAGATCTTGAATCGTAAACCCTAGAAGTTCCCAAACGCAAATTCACGAACTAGGTTTCATATTAAGTTTGTCACGCGTTCGGAGGTAAAGTTGTTTAGGCTAGATCAATAAGCCCTATTCAACATATCGATTTCCATTAACCTTGACTTTAAGTCTAAAGGAAATCACAATCGTATTCTCGTTTAATTACTTGGATACTTTTATGCGTCTTGTAAGAGGCAGGGTAGCGCTAGTCTTCACGATGAGAAGTGGAGCAACTCCTAGGCCTGTAAAGGACGTCAGCTAGGGGAATCAAGTACGTAGGCTACTGCGGGAGCCAAGACACGTAGTAGCACATTGGTAGTTGAATTGCTTGTGGGGTGAATTCAGTCTCGATACAATCCAGTCCGAAGTCTGAGAGTAGGCTAGCGTCTGTATACCGTTCATACTAAGGGTGGACGAGGTCCCGGGGTTTTTCTGCTAGTTGAAGTTTCCTCGTTAACAAAACTTCTGGTGTCTTGCATTACTTTACCTTCCGCATTATATTATATCTGATCAATATATTTAAAGTATTGCATTTGTTATACATTGATTGAACCTTCAGGTGAATCAATCTCTTTGAGATTAACAAGAACTCTTTCTTGTTTAGATTCAGTTCTTGAATAAAGAACTCACCTCAGGTTACTTGAATATTTGATTTGTGAGATCGTTTAAGTAAAACAATCACATACGTTCACGAAACTAAAAATTGGTGGTATATCTCGGTATCCCCTCTTTTTCAGTTGGTATCAGAGCAGCCAAACACCTGAAAGACGTCTGTGTTTGACTAGTTCGTGAACTATGAGTAAAAAACGTATAACTAAAAATGTACTATTACCTGATCAAAAAGACTTCTTAAAAGCCTCCGCACTTTTTTTTGGAGGCTGATGATAAGGTATCGGTACTTTCAGAAAAACTTGAAAATAAGACTGTTAAATATGATAATCTTGTAGAATATTCTGAAGCAAAGAGATATATTCAATCTCTTAAAAACACCATAAGTGATGGTCTCTCTCGCGAAAAAGTTCTTCAGAACAAAATTAATGATCTGGAGAACCGTGAGATGAACGTGGCACTTTAATCGGAATGTGCTCTTGAACTTCCAAACCTTTGTTCTGACAATGTCTTGGAAAATTCTCTTTGTACATCATTGGATGAAGATGAATCTGACTCAGACATTGAAGAAGTGTACCATGATGATCATGTTGCTAATAAACTTCTCAAAGAATGTCACCTAAAGATTTCTGATCTTAAGAGTTCATTATTCGCTGAGAAGTGTACAAGCAGCCAACTTAATAGTACGGTTGTCAATTTATGTGAATACAATCAAATTATGGTACACGCGATCACGAAAAGGAAATTTCATGTCTCAAGGAACAACTTTATGAGGCTAGTGATCGAGAAATAATCCTTGAGCAAAAACTATATGCTCTAAAGAACCGTGAGATGAACTTGTCACTCAACTCGGAACAAGTGGATCTCAAGGTTCAAATTGAATCATATAAGAATGATCTAGTCATTGGTCTTGAAAGGATTAAAAGGTTGGAAGAAGAAAATTTGAGTCTGAAAGACTCGAATAAACGCAATGAAAGCTCAAACAAATTAAACTCAATGCTAGGAGCAATTAAACATCATCTTGACACACGAGGATTGGGCTATAAAGGAATAGATGCTCCAAGTACTAGCAAAGAGATTAAATTTGTTAAGGATAAAAATTCTTCTCAAGAGACTACCACTGAAGAAAAATCCACTACTCAAGTGAAAGATGGAAAGGAGAAAATCTACCAGGTTCCAAAGAAGGCACACACACATCCAGGTAACTGTAAAAATCTCACTCCTTTTGTTACTAAACATTGCTATTATTGTGGAAATAAAGGTCACTTGCAAAGAAGATGCAAATTCTGTAAATGGGATAAAAAGGCCAATTCGGTTGTTTTGGAAAATAACGTCAGACCAAACAACAAGGCTGCTCTTCAAGAAAATACAGGTTGTAAACGTCCAACCTTTAGGCATATAAATCAGAATTATGACAAAGCAAGTAATGCCTATAAATGTTTGACAAAGTCCTCTCGTAATCGTCATAATTACCGAAAGGAAAATAACTTTGTTAAAACGAAGACAAAATCTGACGCTCCCAATTGGAAAACGACTAACTTGCAAAAGAATAGTCAATCCAATTCTCTTCCAAGAAATCTTGGTAAGAATAATGGGAAAAAGGATACTACTGCTCATAAACCCACTCAGGTGTGGATTCCAAAGCATATTGTCAATAAGAAGGATCACCCAGACGCAATATCCATTGTGATGATTGACGAAAGAGTCTTCGAAAAGATGATGTCATCTCTCGTTGATGCAAAGGTGAACCAAATAAGGGAAAAGGAGAAACAATCAGAGACTATTTCTGTTTCTACCACCTGTAGTGAACAAAACTTTGTTCACACTAACACAACTTGATTGTGTTGTGCAACCTCACCATGAATGCCCTAATTGAATACAGTGAGGGAAAGCACGAGAAATAAGGCACATCATTTTGATTAACTCTGAATGATCTTATGATTGGAGAAGTCTCAAAAGGTATGTCTTAAACCTAACTGTTTGATGATTTCATTATTCTTGCTTTGAACCTTAATCTATTATTATCAAATCACATTTTTTTGTGTGTTACTTCGCTAAGTGGTTTGATGGGAATCCTAGTATCATCATGATCAATTGTTTACTTGTGATTCAAAAGCCCAATTTTTTTAAGAAAAGACAATAATATTCATCTCTAATATTTGTTGAGCAATGATCTCCAAAGAGATGTGTCCACGCTCAAAAGGTTATGTGACCTTTTGTCCTGATGGTTCATGAATGTAAACTCCCAAAGTGGTTGTCATGATTGTCTTTTCAGCACCATATTTTTATATATTAAAAATTTATGCAAAGTCATATTCAAGGTGCTACCACATCACAAGTATGAGTCCAAAATGTAATGACTCGATGTGGGTATCAACACTTCTTGTGCTACTTGTAGGTTTCACCCTGCCTCTGGCTCCTAAGGCAAGAGTCGAGAACAGGATCCATGGGAATCCCTACTTGTTTAAGCTAAGAAGGATATGCTCTTAGATCAAAAGATCTAATCATAAAGTTGATATTTAAACTTAGGTTACAATTATTGGGTAAAATACTCATGAGATAATTCTCATATTGATATCTTGTGAATCCCTCGCCTTCATGGCAATGCTTGATTAAAGGATAAAGGGCATGAGGTAATAAAGTCATTGACAAGTTATTCGCAAGACAAACCCATACCGACTAATGATCTATGAATATCATTCTTGTTTCTCTAACTCAATTTGTGTTTAAGTTCTTAAAAATTACAGGTTTGAAGAAAACAAGATTAGTCGATAGAAGTGGAAATAAAGCTAGTTCATAATTTTAGACCACAACAGTCTATGCGTTCATGAACGCGTTCATATGTTGAATGGGAAATTCTATTGAACTCGAGCAAAAGTTATGTACGCGTTCATACTAGTTCGGAAAACTCCTGAACTCCAAGGTTTGCTCTATGTACGCGTTCATGAACGCGTTCATATAAGCCATGGAAAAACTTCTCTTTTGAAGTTTTGCCTTTTGTGTTTGGATTTTCGAACTCACTCACATTATGGCCCATGGAGCTCTTGTCCACTTGTTCCTTTTATGTTCACGTATTCTTACGCGATTCTTATGGAACCTTTGACTTCTAGCTACTTCTCTTTATAAGAGATTGCTAAAGTCGTACAAATCCTTTACTTCTAAAGGTCGTCGCGTTGTTCCTTATGGAATGACACATAATGGGGGAGAGTTCTTTTGAACTTGTGCTTCATGGTAATATCTTTTTGGGGAGTGCAGCTGTGGAATCTACGAGAGAATTGCATCTTTTTATCTCTCGTTTCAGGTATGTTTACCTTTGTCTACATTGATTAATGCGATTTTATGAGGATTCCTATATTTATTTTCTTTGTCTATTTTATGACAAAAAGGGGGAGAAATCTTGTAGTAAGGGGGAGTAAAATCTTTCTATCTACTACAACAATTGTCTACGGCATTGTCATAGGGGGAGTAAAATCGATGTGCTTGTCATAGCATAACAAAAATTAGTGTATTGAGTAAGGGGGAGAACATATCAAATTGTGTAGTATCTTGAAGCATCGATGCAATATGCTTACCAAGTTTTACATACTACTCAATTGCATAACAAACTCTTGTTGGACTATGTCCTTCTAGAAACCAAGATGTGTGGTGACTTTGAGTTTGTTATCTCTACCTTGAATCTTCGCTTGCAGGAACACTCTTATCTGAAGACGCTGAAGATTACAAGAAGATCAAGTACATTATGGTTAGGGCTAAAAGATTTTACTTTTTGAATCCATATGTAAGATTGGTTTTGTCACTAAAATTGACAAAGGGGGAGATTGTTAGAGCATTGCTCGGTTGAACCCACTGATGTTGCTATCTCAAGTCAGTTGTCAAGTTTATGAGACAAAAACACAATCCTTGATAAGTTTACTCTACAACTCGGACTAGGATAGTTCTAGGTATTCGAGACGAACATTGATGAAGACGAAGACCGAAGCTTACTACTTGATAAATCATAACGTCCTCGCTGAAGGTTTGAAAGGTATTCCCTATCCGTATCGTTTTTACCATTTCTATCATACCAATAGTCTATGATGTTGTTTATATGATCCGAAGGTATTCTAGGATTTTCGCCTTTGCATTTGTCACTCTTGTGATAATTTGTATAGGTAGAGTATGTTGAGTTGTCTCTTGAAAACAATCCCAAACGGTGAACGCGTACATGTACATATGCCACCTTTAGGATTTCAGAGAACGAGCTAAGTCTGTATGAACGCGTACATACAAGTTCAAGAATTCTCCTGGATTCTTCTGAACTCTAAGGACTGCTCTGTGTACGCGTTCATGAACGCGTTCACATAAGCCATGCGAAAACTTCCAACTTCCATATCTTGAAGTTTTCGGTCTAGACATAATTAGTTCTTGGACTTGTCGTGTCTTGGCCCATGGATTTCAACAACTTAATCCAAGCGATGTTCAAACTAAGTATTTGGACCAGAAGTCGCAAAGCGATGTCCAAACAAGCATTGGACCAGAAGTCGCGAACCTTCGAACAAGGTTGAGTCTTCTTTAACTTTGGCTTAGTCCAAAGTTCTTAGAAGTTTGAGAATGGGTATTCAAGCTATGGAATTTCCTAGTTCCGTAACTTGCTTGAGCCCTACTCAAGGTTGCTTAAACTTTAAGCAAAGCCTCCCTTGGTGATCACTATAAATAGACGACCTTCTGCAAGATACAATCTCAATCCTCTACACATCTGTGTATCCTTGCATAAAGGTTGGTCGTCATCTCGAAGTCCTTTTAGGACTACTACTATTGAAAAGACTTCACTCGAGGATCGTGAAGCACAGGTCGGAAGTAAAATTCCATCCTGTATCTTGGGTCGATTGAATTCTTTCAATCTTATCATGACCAAGATTTGATAGAAACTTCGTAAGGTAGATCTTGAATCGTAAACCCTAGAACGAACTAGGTTTCATGCTAAGTTCATCACGCGTTTGGAGGTAAAGTTGTTTAGGCTAGATCAATAAGCCCTATTTAACATATCGATTTCCATTAACCTTGACTTTAAGTCTAAAGGAAATCACAATTGTATTCTCGTTTAATTACTTGGATACTTTTAGGCGTCCTGTTAGAGGCAGGGTAGCGCTAGTCTTCACGAAGGGAAATGGAGAAACTCCTAGGCCTGTAAAGGACGTCAGCTAGGGGAATCAAGTACGTAGGCTACTGCGGGAGCCAAGAGATGTAGGAGCACATTGGTAGGTGAATTGCTTGTAGGGTAAATTCAGTCTCGATACAGTCCAGTCCGAAGTCTGAGAGTAGGCTAGCGTCTGTATACCGTTCATACTAAGGGTGTTCACATCTGGACGAGGTCCCGAGGTTTTTCTGCTAGTTGCAGTTTCCTCGTTAATAAAACTTATGGTGTCTTGCATTACTTTACCTTCTTCATTATATTATCTCTGATCAATATATTTAAAGTATTGCATTTGTTATACATTGATTGAACCTTCAGGTGAATCAATCTCTTTGAGATTAACTAGAACTCTTTCTTGTTTAGATTCGGTTCTTGAATAAAGAACTCACCTCAGGTTACTTGAATATTGATTTGTGAGATCGTTCAAGTAAAACAATCACATACGTTCACGAAACTAAAAATTGGTGGTATATCTCGGTATCCCCTCTTTTTCATAGTCTATTCCAACTTGACTTTGTAGATGACAAAATATAGCATCCACCACAGAAGACAACAAAAATCGGACTAGATGTACTGCAGGTCTTGCGTAGCGACTCAGAGGAGGATCAAACCGAGATACCAGAGTCCGGATAGGCGCTAATGGCTGCGGATACAGAACCTGACACGACATGAGGCGGTTAAGCGACAGCAGAGACTGCCGAAGAGACTACGAGGTTCTGTCATCCAGGAGGCGGGAATTCGAGCTAAACAATCGGATCTTAGATATTTATCTGATGTATTTACTAATTTACCCTTAAACTTGTAATCTCGTCGTCTATAAAAGGCCAGCCACGCCTCATCTGTAAACCAAGTAATTCATGAATGAGAAAACAGACTAGACTCTTTCTCTCTAAACAATCTCTCTCTTTACTTTTCTGTTAGCATGGTTAGTTGAAGCAAAATATTGGTACCACATTATCGAGCAAGTAGATTCAAACACTAGGAGAAGATTAGTAGATCAAAGCAAAGTCTAATTATCTCTTAGATCACCGGATTGACACCGGATAATTGGTGAAGGTATGATCTAAACCTAATTTTGTATCTTCATTTGGCGTCGACTGAGCTTGAATTCTTGTTTTTAAGCATATCTTGCTGTTTTCATTAAGATTTGAAGGTTCCAAAACAGTTTTCCATACATTTGTTAGTATTTTCAACAATTTTTAGAGTTCATAAAACTTTTGGTGGTAAAAGAAAATTTTAAACCTAAAATTTTCATATCTGGAAATTCATACGTTTATTTACAATTCTGTGTTTGTAAGGGTAGAAAATGCCTTTACATAGTAATAGCATCTTAGGGGCGAAGGTATATCAGGAAGATCACGTATGAGAAGTATGGGATCACTGGTAAAGTTTTGGGCGAGACATCCCAAGATAGGAAGTATCGGCGGTGCATACAGAAGGGGCTGGCGAGCAAAGCAGCATCAGCGGGAATAAGGATGTCACAGCGGGGGAAGGTGAGAAGTAGTTGAGAAGTGGTTGACCAATCATTACTCGTCAGAACGGATAGATTGTCAGAGTTGACCCGTTGACTCATTGGAAACCTCGTCAGCAATCATTATCCTTAAGAAGACTTGCCCGCCAAGATTGGATAAGTAAAAGACTATCTCGGCAACGTACTTTGTCGGCGAGTGAAGACAAGATAGCGTCAGAATGTAGCTTGTCTGTATTAGTTGTATAACACTTTGTAATCCTCTATAAATAGCGAGAGCAACCTCTGAGAGAGGGGTTGGACATTTCATGGTTTGGTCTAGAGAGAGGAAAAGTACTCACTTGCTCTCCTTAGCCCAAGACAGAAATTAGGGTTCATAGTGTGAGATCAAACTTAGAAGATTTGCAAGGTGAGAGCTGTAATAAGTTTATACTAGTGAAAACCCTTGGATGTAGTCCTCCTTTAGAGGGCGAACCAAGTAAAATCTGTTGTCAAGTATCTCTAACCCTTAACTCCTTATTATCTTTTATGTTCATGTTATGGTGTAAGTTTGTGTATGATATTTGGGTGTACAGCCTAAGATCTAGCCATTGGGATTTTAGGCTGTTACATTTTGGCGCTAGAAAAGGTTTTGAACTTGTGTTTTCTTTGATTTTTTAACATGATTTGTTGAGGTTATTATATGTTCTCTTGTTTCCATATATGGTACGATTTACATGTCGCAAGTCTCGCCGGGAAGGTGTTACTTGCTTTTTCTTGCTATTTAGAAGTGTTATTCTCGCTGTTTAAGATCTTATTTGTGTTTCCTTTTTCGTTCTGCCATATATAGTATATATTGTGGTCTGCTATGAATTTCTTTGGTAGAATATTGCTAAGAATAGGAAAATCAGGCTATTTCTAGTATTTTATAGCGCCGGATCTGGGTTTTCAGTACATCTTTTTGCTATTTTTAGTAGCCATGCCGTGTTTAGATGCTATCTTTGCTAAATTTGAGATTTTGTTGGCTTGTTTTGATGCCCCATCACATATTTCACTTTCATCACATGAGTAATAGAGGAGGTGGTCTATTTGGGTAGAAATATGCTATTTTTGGTATGGTTATTACCCGGCTGAAGGAAATCATCCTACTCTGAGAATATAAATATAGATATATATTTCCGGCAAGATTAGTATCTTTTTCCGGCGAGTTAGTACGAGTCTTAGAGGCATAGATGAAACTACATTCAAAAATCACAATCACCTATGATGTTTTTGCAATTCTCGTCATGATTAGGTCATCATTTGCACAACATGTGATTTAAAGCTGCTACTTTTGTCCTTTATTCATCAACATTCTGAAAAAACAACCCAACTAATTTATTTGGCATTTACCCACAGTACTAACAGAGCAATACTGTCAGGAAGTGTGTTTGTCTTCTTTTACAGATCTTCGGCGAATGGGTCCTAGAGGAACAAGCAGTAAAGCCCCAGCGGGTAGGCCTCCACGATATCCTATCCTCCCTACACCAGCGATGTTTCCTAGTAGCCATCATAACACCAGAAGCAGGGGAGTAGAACCAGCTGATTTACCAGATTCTTTGCTGGCAAGTTCATCTCGGCGACCACCAATGCAACGAACATCACGCCGAGAGGAGGTTTACATGGAAGATATTACTCACTTGGAGAATGCAGAAAGAACACCTGAGCCTAATGCGTTACTGCGAAGGGTCAGCAGCGAAATAGAAGCAAATGCTTACGGAGAGCAGGTTGACGGTGGTAGAGTCACTCAGAGAGCCATCGGCGAATCATCAAATGTTGCGGAAGTAGTTCAAAACACTAATGCAAGAGGCACATCAGCAACTAATGTCCCAGCAATCGGCGAAACACTCCATGTGGCAGAAGAAGCACCAGCAGTAGTCGCTGAACCTATTACGGCAGGAGATATTCCACAGGCTGCTAGTGGAAATGATGCGATGATAGTACCAGGCACCACTATAACTCGCCCAGTAGTGGTAGCAGATCACACAGGGTCCACAAATACTACAGAAACTCTGCTGAAACAAATCCTTGAGGCTAATAATAGGCAAGCAGATCAAATGCAGAGGCAAATGCAGCTGCAGATGAAAACTGTACTTCAAAGCCATAGAGAGCTGATGGTAGAAAGCAGGAAAGTGGCACAAAACAGGAGCCACGTATCCCATTCGCATACAACCCGCCGATCAACTCACCGATCAGAAAAAAGTGGAACTAGCACAATGGAAGTCTCAGATTCATCGGCGAAATACGACGAGAGGGGAAGAAGGAAGGAAACGTTTAGAAGAGATAGTGAAGAGAATAGTGATTCTGGAAGGCGAAACAAGACAAATAAGGGCATGAAGAGAGAGCTTCGCCGGTTAAAAACCAAAGTAGCAGCTTTAAGTGGATCTTCAAAGGAGTCGAAGTACAAGGTAGCACTTTCAGAAGCACAGAAAACACCCTTTCATGATTGTATTACATATGGGTATGTGTCCACCAGGTTTTCTATGCCCAAATTCACGTCCACCTTTGATGGAACTGGAGATCCTGCACAACATTCGAGAAGTTATAAGCGAGACTTGGCGGCATGGGTAGGATCAGATCCCATAATGTGTATGGCGTTCCCCGCTACGCTCAAAGATGAAGCCTTAGCTTGGTTTGATGGGTTGGAGGAAGGAAAAATTAAATCTTTCGAGAAATTAGAGAGCAAATTCTTACGTGCATTTATTCAGAACAATAGAAGTCGACCTGGCGTGGAAAGACTATTCAACATTTAGAGAAGACCCTCAGAGACCTACAAAAGTTTTATTCAAAGATGGAGAAAGTCTAGCAGCGAAGTGGGATCAGCGGTATCAGATAAATAAAAGATAAGATCATTTATTAGTGCTTTGGAGACCTCAGACCCAATGTACCAAAAATTATTCTGGGAGGCGCCAAAGGATATGAAAACTTTGAGGGCTATGCAAGATGAATGGATAAATTATGAAGAAATCCAAGCAGAGGAGCTTCGCCTAAAGAAGGAGAGAGCGAAACAAATTCACTCGATCAATAGTTACTCGCCGGAAGAACATGAAGAAATTAAAAAGGAATGGAAAAAAGCAGAGCAGCGGAGGTTGGCGCAAATTCCCTCTTCGGCGATGGTAATACCTGAAGTAGTAAAGCAACAACAACAAGTTACCACCGAACAACAATGGAATTCACAGAAACGAGAAAATTATGATGTTAGAGATAGGCAAGATAATCGAGGAGGCAACTATGGTTGAGGTGGAAGAGATAATCGGCGAAATGGGAATGGCGACAGAAGGTACAATGGAGATAACAAAAAATTTGGCAGAGGCAACCAGCAACCTTTCCAAGACGCTACCTTACCTAAGTTACGTGTCTCTTATACTGATGCATTTGGACAAATTGAGAACTCAAACTGCAGAGATGATATTATCCTTACAATAGAGGAAACCCCAGAGCCCCGCCGACTAACACCAATTCCTTTTGTCAATTCCACCAATTCCACGGCCATACAACCGAGAACTGCACCGGCGTACAACAAGAAGTCCACAGATTCATTCGCTTGGGGAAATTTCAGGAATTCCTTGAGTTGCCACCGCCGCCTCCTGTTATGGTTCAGCCAATTCAAGCTATCCCATCTCAGGCCCCAAATGTGTATGAGGCAAAAGTTGAGCGAGACTTGTTGGAATTGGATTGCTTTTCCATTGTGTATTCAAAGATCACCAGGGATGAGTTCCATGATAATATCTTATCCCGAGTGCATAAGCGAGATAGAATGGGAAATGAGATTTGTAGCGTCGCTGCTAAGCAAGAACCTCTGCAAGATTGGATGAAGGCTTGTGTAGGTTTCTCCGCTGATGAGATACCGCCAGAAGGAAGGAGTCATAACAATCCTCTGGTCCTCACCATTCAAATGGGAAGATTCAGGTTGCCCAAGGTGCTCATTGATCCAGGCAGCTCTGTGGACATCCTTTTCAATACTGCTTACGAGGAAATGAGGGCAAAAGATGAGAAAATTCCTTCGCCAACAGTTTCCTCTTATAATATTTACGGATTCAATGGAATTGCTTCTAAGCCTAAAGGGGAAATCGAATTTAAGATCATGATCTGTGATGAATACTTCTTGAATACAACTATTTGCATTGTGGATGTTGATTCGCTGTATGCTGCCATTCTTGGAAGACCATGGCTCCACAGCCTAAAGGGAGTACCTTCCACTTACCATCAGCGCTTAAGGTTTCCAACACCTATAGGAGTCGCCGAATATGTAGGAGATTTGGCAGTGGCAAAAGCTTGTAATTCAGCAGATGTACAAATGCGAGAGAGCAGAAAGGCCAAGATTGCAGAGAAAAAGAAGAAGGGCAAAGAAGTTGTTAAGGAGCAAGAGATCCAAAACTTCATCGCCGACCCTTCAACATATGTGCATTCAGTAAACTCGGTGGAAGATTCGGCGAAGTCCGAAGGGTAGACCTTATAGCAATTAAAGGAGCCATCGCCGATGGGAGAACCAGAATTACATTTTACGGCGGTGGAACCTACTAGAGACATAAATATCGGCGAAGAGGGTGATCCAAAGATGGTAAAAATTGGTACTTTATTAAATGAAGACGAGTCGGCGGAGTTACAAGCATTACTAAAAGAATATGTTGATGTCTTCGCTTGGGGAATGAATGAAATGCTAGGCATTGACCCGGCGATAGCCTGTCACAAGCTGGATATCGATCCAAAGATCAGGCCTTTCAAGCAAAGGATTAGGAAATTGGCTCCAGCCTACAAAGAAGCAGTGGAGGCAGAGATTGACAAGATGAGTGCGTCTGGTATCATAAGGCCAGTACAATATCCTCAATGGATAGCCAATATGTTAGTGGTACCAAAGAAGAACAAGGGAGTGCAGATCTGCATCGATTTCAGCAACCTCAATAGGGCATGTCCAAAGAATAGTTTTCTGCTACCAAGTATTGACCAAACTGTAGATGCTACATCAGGTCATGAGTTGCTGTCATTCATGGACGGTTACTCAGGGTATAATCAAATACCCTTGGCGGAGGAAGATCAGAAGCACACAACTTTCTTCTCCACCAAATGATTGTTTTGTTATACCCGAATGCCCTTTGGGTTGAAGAACGCCGACGCTACTTACCAAGAAATGGCACAGAAGATGTTTGAAAGATGGATAGGGAAAACAATGGAAGTGTACGTCGATTATATGCTCGTGAAGAGCAAGAAGAAGCAGACTCATGTGCAGGACCTCAGAGAAATATTCGATCACATGCGTATTACTAAACTAAAAATCAATCCAGCGAAATGCGTTTTTGGTGTAACTTCGGGAAAATTCTTGGGGTACGTTGTCACTAAGAAAGGTGTAGAAGCTGATCAGGCCAAGATTAAGGCAATTATAGAAATGCCTTCGCCGGTAACAGTGAAGGATGTCATGCGACTCAATGGAACTTTGGCGTCGCTTAATAGATTTATCTCCAGATTCTCTGATAAGTGCAAATTGTTCTTCCAGACATTGAAGGAAGGAGAAAAGTTCAACTGGACAGAGGCACATGAAGCTGCCTTTCAGGGTATTAAAAAGTATCTCGCCACTCTTCCAGCGATTCATCCACCTGAGCATGGCTTAGAACTCAGGGTTTATCTCGCCGCAACACCTTTCGCCATCAGTGCTGTGCTTGTAAGAACCAAAGGCGGAGAAACGCCTATTTATTATACTAGCAGAACACTACAAGGGGCAGAAAAGAATTATACCAAGATTGAGCAGTTGATCTTGGCGTTAGTCTTTGCATCTCAGCGGCTGCGTCCATACTTTCATGCTCATCCCATTGTCGTCCTAACCAAAACCCCTATAAAATCCATTTTGCACAGCTCTCAAAGAGTAGGGCGAATTGCCAAATGGAATCAGCAAATCGAGCAGTTTGGCGTCCAGTATGAAATACGTACAGCACAGCGGTCTCAAGTTATTGCGGACTTCCTCGCCGACTTCCCAATTGATGAAGAAGAAGAGATAGAAGAAATCCCATTCTCTCTGGATGAGCGAGAAAATGAAATGCCAGACCTATTGAAATGCAGTCCTAATGGATGGGAGGTTTATGTAGATGGCTCATCAAATAAGGAAGGAAAAGGAATAGGAATTGTCCTAACCTCGCCGAAAGGAGCCAGGATAGTACATTCGCTGGGACTGGAATTCCCAGCGACAAATAATGAGGCAGAATATGAAGCGGTTATTCACACCATGCGAATACTCATCGAAATGGGCATCAATGATGTTAGATTAACAAGTGACTCTCATCTAGTGATTCGACAAATCTCTGAACGATACCAGACATCAGACCCGTCTCTGCAGAAGTACCTAAAACTTGCTAGGGAGTATGCCCAGAGGATCTCAGGTATCAAGTTTCGCCACATCTGCAGAAAGGATAACCGGCACGCCGACGCCCTGGCTTTTATCTCCTCAATGATGACAAATCCTGATATCCCTTTAATAGCCATTGAAAGAGTAAAGAAATCATCGGTAGAAGAACGAGAACAAAGAGAGGTGTTGGCAACAAGCACTGAAGAATCAACGGAGACAGATTGGAGAACGCCGATACGGTATTATTTGGATCGCCTTACTCTACCAAGAAAGAAAATCTTAGCTCATCAAGTCATTAGTCGATCGGCGAACTATGAGCTTCGAGATGGAATTTTGTATCGCCGGTCATTCTCTGGGCCATTGCTACGCTGTGTATCAAGAGAAGAAGGCAAGAAATTACTAGAAACAATCCATGAAGGAGACTGTGGGAATCACAGCAGTCAAAGAGCTTTAGCATTAAAAGTTAGGATGCAAGGATACTACTGGCCTTGGATGAATTGTGATGCTAAATAATACGTTCGCCGATGAAAACCATGCCAGTTGTATGGAAGAAGAATTAAAGCGCCAGCGACGTCATTAAATTCAGTGCTCAGCCCTTGGCCCTTCGCCAAGTGGGGCATTGATATAATTGGGCCATTGACTACAGGCTCAGGACAACGGAAATACATCATTGTGGCGACAGATTATTTCACCAAGTGGTGTGGGGCCAAAGCTATCAAGAAGAAGACAGGACAAGAAGTATTTACATTCATTTGGGAGAATATATTTTGCAGATTCGGCGTACCGGCGGAGATATGTACTGACAATGGAAAGGAACTGGTCGGCGACAACATTAGAAAGTTACTCGCTAATTACAACGTCAAGCTGGGAAAATCAACTCCATTATACCCTCAGAGTAATGGACAAGCGGAAGCCACCAACAAGACTATTGGAACGGGGCTGAAGAAAAGGGTGGAGAAACATAAAAAAGCATGGTGTGAGCATTTACACAATGTTTTGTGGTCTTCCATGTAAGAAGGATGATCATCAATACGCAGATGCTTCGAGCCCTACAAAAAAGAAGATCAAAGTCAAACAAACGAAGGACCGTCAACAGAGAGGTGACAATAACCGAATCTATACAGAAACACCGCTAGATTTACGGCGGAGCCTATGCACTAAGGGAAATCTTCAGGATCTGAAACTTCATTATCAAACGAATAACCCATGCAGGACGAAGAAGCGCCAACATATAATCGAGCGAAGCGAGTAACAGCCTGAAAAAGTGGAAACAAGTCAGCGATATGGAACAAAGAGAGTAGTGCAGGAAAATACCAAAAGGAAGAGTGCAGAGCCGAAGACATACCGCCCAGTCAAAAGAAGAAGAAGTATTAACCGTGCTATCAGAGGACGAAGACTCCTCCTCGGTATCAAGTCCTAACTCACTTATATTTTCATCATCGATGTCGCTATCGTTATCTTGAATTTTAGGAAACAAGGGATAAGGAAGAACACAGGTAGCTCGGATACTCCGAAGAGATCGAGTAGAAGGGGACGAAGGAGGAGAAAAGTTACAAGACAGGCGCAACCGTTTATATTTTTTCTTCGAAAGAAGGGAAAAGTGTTCAAGAGATAAAAAAGTACGAGGAGAAAAGCCATTAGATCCGTAGATCCAGGGACCGCGCTGATGATACTAATTTTCCCGTATCATACTTACATAGGATTTTAAGATTAATGACGGTAATACTAAGTTTTAACTAGGATCCTCGCTCTCTTCGTATCCAATGAATGAAACAACGATCTTATGAGCTCATCAGAAATTCCAAGGCAGAAGATAATATTAAAGACGAGTTAAACGAGTTGGATCCACAGCAAAGTGTTTCATCTCCTTATAATCAAATCACATCAAGAAAGTATATCAATAATATCATAATAAAGTTCTTCTAATTCTCTCTAGCTCGATTCAATACAGTATGGGGGTTATACCAAGTATTCTGATCTCCTGATTCCGGAAGATTTCTTAGATATAGTATCTCCCCTTGTAGTTTCATCGACCCCCTTCTTTTATGGCGAGGAGGGGTATTTATAGCAAATCTCGGCGATGGCTTCTCTTTGCTATACCTCGTTTCTTCTGTTCTTTGATGGTCTTCGCTGACAGCTAGTTTCTGTGCACCGTCTTTATTATCCATTCGCGTGTTGAAACCTTTCTCATGGTGTATATCTTTACTGTGCAGATCTTTTGATGTTCTCGATGTCCTAATTCTTATCCATTAGGCTGCTTTTACACCGTTGTCTGATCCCTCCATGTATTGACGCGTGCCCCTAGTCCTCTGTAACTCTATAAAATGTCGATGTGGCCGTTTGGAACGTGCTTCGAGTCGGCGATGCCTTCCTTCATCCTTTTGGTTTCCGTAGTAGTGTACCTCGGGATGGTTGCATACTTCGTTTCCCCTTGTCCGCCGGGCTTCCTTGCTTCTTGATCATGGCTTCTAGGCTACGATATTTATGTATTAACACGCGCACAACGAATGGATGATCAAGCCAGCCAGGATCAGAGAATTCATGAAGAAGTGATTTCACCAACTCAGGTTCGAATATGGGGTCAATGATCCTACTTTTCCCGCGACCTTTAGGAAAAACACCAAAGCAAGTGGAGGAGTTCATACAATCATTGTACGTGGCGTTAAAATGCTCTACGCTAAGCGCTTTGGCCGCGTGGAAGCTAAATAAACGCCAAAATGCGGGACTATACTGAATAGGAAAACACATAATTCTCCTGGTAACAAGCACAAAAAAGATAAAAGGGTCTTCCAAAATCATAAAGCGGGATAGAAAAACCCGCTTGAATTTGCCTAAAGGTGATAATACCTACATCAGGAGTGGATACGAAATTTTGCACCATCTCACGACTAAGCGGGGTACTACCTAGGGGTTCAAAAGAGAATCGATCACCGCAACGAGTTATACGGCGCATCTCGGAGATAAGAGATGAAACGTGTACCTGCGGATGGTCCTCAGAAAGACCAAGCGAGAGTGGTTGAATAGGCGACAAGCGAGTGTCGCTGACGTCCCTCAGATTAAGATCGACATCGTCTAAAGGAAAAAAAAAAAGGGGGGGGGGGGGGGTAAACAATGAATATACCTCCACAAAAATTCGAAATAAAAAAAATTCGAGAAAAGAAAAACAGAAACTGCGAGATTTGGAATCGAACGAAGGCAAGAAAATACTTGTAGCAGCCATTCCAGTTGCACAACAGTAATCTTGAACAAAATATGCAAAAGAGTCGACTAAAGAAAACCCAGAAAGATCGGGAAACACAAATTGTTTAAAGGAATCCTTTTCAAAACACAAAGTGTTATCATAGTAGTAAGGCGTCATCGCTATTTATAAGAGAAAGATGACGAACTTACCCCTGACTTTAATACCAGATTTAATGGAGAATCAGTAAAGAGCATCAAGCAATCGACGAAGAAGGCATTTGAGCTTAAAGCTTTAAGAAGAAGAAATACAAGCAACAACATGTCGCCATCATAGAGCATTCCCTCCAAAAACTGCTAAAATGGTGAAATGCATTAAACTATTCAGGCAAAAATGAATATTTTATGTCGAATAGTAAAAACAGACGAAACAACAGCCTAGACAACTGGTAGGCTAGGGAACCTAAAATAAATAACTGCAAGTGCATAGTGTCTAACTAGTCGACAACGGCAAGTACAGGTCGAACCCACAGGGAGCGGTGGAAATTACCGTAACTAATATTCCTAATTTGTCAAGCACAAATGATATTTTTGGATTTTGTAGAAAATAATAAAAAAAATAAAAAAAAATACGAGAAAAAAAATATGAAACACTGAGTAATGAGAATAACTAAGGCTAGGGATTTCACCATGTAATTGGTAAAATCCCCATAGGAGAGATTTTACCAATACACCCCTACTTTTCTATCTAAGACACACCTTAACACAGATTCTTAAGGATAAAGCGGATATCAAAGAGTTCAGAGACATTAGGATAAAGACTACAAGCATATTAAACACACGTAATCATAGAAAGACATCAGTTCATAAGGACAGTATCAACACTCAAAGTATTTGTATTACTAACTCAGATCTTGTATTTTCTCTCACCTTGACAATAAGAATCCCTCTACAAAATCAAGTTCTTCACTAGTCTTTGAGTTATGGAGAGTAAGAGTAAGTCTTTTTTATCTCTCTATAGATCAACCCTAGAGTTCACTTTTCCAACCCCCCCTTTCGGTTGGGATCCATGGTGTAGATGGTGAAAAAATGAGAGAGGGACAAGATTGTCAAAACACTCTCGAAACCATGTCTTATTAAAAGCAATCGCCTATTCAGGCTCATCTCTATAGCTCAGAGTGCAACCCATTCCATGAGCCGAATAAACTCTCTATGAGCTCTCTCTTATAACTCCAGTGGGGAGGGTAATATCATAGAGCAGTACTAATCATCTCACCAACCACTACACGAAATCCAGTTTTTACCAACAGCAGCATTAGTCACGGTTTGCATTTCAGCAACGGGCATACGCTGTTGGGAAGCTCGTAACGTCTTCAATGGTTACTGAAAATGCGATATGTTACAGTGCTCCGTGTTTTTGTTGGTGCAATTACCCGCCTACCCTCAATATTTCGGTGAACTTCCTAAGTTAGCCTCGACTTTTCTTTTCCCCGCCCAACTTTTGGTGTGATGAAATTTCAACCCCAGCAGCGTAACAGAACCTGTTTTTTATCTGAACGGAATTCTGTTGAATAACATTTGAGATAAATTTTGAAAATCAGAAAACAATAAAGAAAAATCACTGAAAATGAATTCATTTATTTTGTCCGAGTTTTGGTGATAGGGTAGAGAAAGAAGTTAATGTGTCTAGCTGAAAACAGTTGAGACATAACTTCTATTCGTCTTCACCTCCACGGATTTCATCGCCTAACATTCAATTCCTTTCCCCTTTTTTTTTCAGCGGATAATCCTTCGTTTGAGTCTGAGCTTGAGAAAACATCATCAACATCATTCAATCAGTTACTTCTTATGTGAACCTCGATTTGATATTAGTTTAATTATCAAATCGATTTCTCATAGAGTTATTGATTGAGATTTGGAATTTGAATCTGAGTTCATTCAGCAATTAGGTATTTCACTGATTTAAGAGGAATCTGAGTTCATTCAGCAATGAGGTATTTCACTGATTTAAGATTCATTTATTTATGTTAATTTCAAATATATGAACATCAATTGAATAACTGAATTTATCCAGCAATTACATATTTCCCTGATTTAAAATTAGAGTATGAGTATCTACATCTTTTCAGATCTGTATTTGGTTATAGATTTTTTGCTGATTTGTATGTGTGGTTTGTATGTGAAAGTTTATGATTGTTAGTATTTGTATCTTTAGTTTATGAACTTGGTAACATGAAGCATATTTCAATTTGGTAATGTAGGATGTTGGGGAATAAAGATTGGATGCTTGAAAAAGACCTATTTAGCCAAAAATATCGAGAGGGGGTTAGAGACTTCCTCAACTTTGCATCAGCCAATGGGGATTCATCTGGTTGTGCTTGCCCATGTAAGAAGTGTGCTAATGATTTTCGGCATCCATGGAAAATTGTTCGAAAGCATCTGTCCGAGGTGGGTATCTTGAGGACGTACAACACTTGGTACTTGCATGGTGAGGAATTGTTGGGTCAGAGTTCAACTAGTCGTTCTGTAGAGAAGGAGAAGGTTGCAGAAGAAGAAATGCCTGATTTCGACTGGGATGCTTATGCTGCTGCCAACTTTGGTCCTCATGCTGACCCTTATGAGCAAGTAGTCTGTGAAGAACAAGAGGTGGATATGGGGGAGCGTTATGCTAAGTACTCAAATTTGGCAGGGAAGCAGTTGCACCCAGCATCCGAAGGTATCTCAACCATCGGTGCTATCGTAGAACTGCATAATCTAAAGAAAACATATAAATTCTCTGGTCATTGTATGGATAGTTTGTTGATTCTGTTAGGAAAGTGGCTTCCTGGAAACAATTTCCCTAAAAACTATGATTCTACGAAGACGATGCTAAAGGATCTGGGGATGGAATGCAAGGCTATTCATGTTTGCCCGAATCATTGTATGCTGTATCACAATGCAGATAAAAATCTTCAGCAATGTCGAGTGTGCCAAGCTAAAAGATTTAAAGAATTCAAAGATTCCGACGGGAAGATGCAGGTGTCAAAAGAACCTATGTTAGTGCTAAGATACTTTCCTCTAGGACCAAGAATTGCGAAAATGTTCTCTATTCCTTGGATAGCAGCTTTCATGGATTGGCACAACCGAGCGGCAGTTTCTCGTCGTTATATGCGTCATCCGTGCGATTCACCTCAGTGGCGCAAGTTCAAGAAAAAATTCCCGGATTTTGCAGCGGAAGGCAGAAATGTTTACCTTGGAATATCGACGGATGGGTTTAATCCCCATGGCCAGTCGAATATAGGTTGGAGCTGTTGGCCTCTCATTTCTGTGGTTTATAATCTTCCACCTTCTTTGTGTATGAAGACTGAATTCCAAATATACAATATGTTGATACCTGGTCGCAAGTCACCGAGTGGAGACATTGATGTATTTATGCAGGTGTTTGTCGATGAATTAAAAACTCTCTTCAAAGACGGAAGGCGAATTTGGGATTCTTTCAGAAAAGAGTATTTTATCGTGAGAGTAACTCTAATGTTTGGGATTCATGATTTACCTGCTCTTGGTATTTTAAGTGGACGAACAGTTCATGGCTACAATGGATGTGTTGTCTGCGCAGAAAAAACTCGATGTACTCATATGGGCATAGGATTTAGGAAGGTGATGTACACTAACTATCGGATTTTCCTCAAGAGAAGGCACACCTTTAGGGATGGGAAATTCTTGGGATTGGACAAAGAGGAGAGAAAGTTGGCGCCAAAGAGACTAACTAACGATGAGTCGCTCGAGTTGTTGAAAGATGTTCATTACATACCTGGTAAGACCCAAAAACGCAAGGCTGGTAAAAGAAAGAGATACGCGTCTGATGATGAGACTGAGACTGAGGTTGAGGATGATTATGAGTTAGAGGATGGTGGTATTGATCAGAGGGATAATTCTGGTTTGGAAACAGGTATTTTCAATAGGAAGTGTTGTTTTTGGGAACTTGAGTCGTATAACAATCTGGGTATATTTCATTCTATCGACGTGATGCACACGGAAAAGAACGTCATGGAACACATTTATCACGCTCTCTTTGATGATGGAAGTAAGGCTCAAAGGTTATGGAATAATCGTGATGAATTGCGTGAGAAAAAGCTCCACATTGGAGAGTGGAAAGCGAAGAAATTTAAGAATGTGGTTCAGAAGAGGTCAATGGGAAGATTGTGTTGTGGTTAATTGAGGTTTTGTGACGGGTAAGGAGATAGTTGAGGTCAGGTTGCTGCTAGGTTGCGAGTTTGATGAGATTGCCAAAGATTAAAGCTGAATTGAAGGTTGAGAAGCTGAATTTGAGATTGTATGACAGTTTAGAGGTTTGGGTTGATTTCAATTTTGAATGGGAAGAATGTGTGAAGCTTGCATCTGTGAGATGGTGGTCTGTATGTTGTGTTGTGGGTTCAGATGGCATGAAATGGTGAGAAATTGATGTGCTGGAACTGATGGTGGAGCTGCTATGGGTTGCAGGTTGTGTGCTGTGTGATGTTGCTGCTGATTATGCCTGGTGGATGTGAACTGAGGGTAGTAAGTGAGAGTCAGGTGTTCAATTGAGGTGTGAGTGGTCTGTGGTGGTGGACGGTGCCATGAGCTGCAGTTGATGATTATCGTCTTTATCTTACCATATGATTGAGTGTATGATTGATGTATTACACTAAGTTTAGATACCTTATGATTCAATTGGCCAATTGAGTTAAATTGTGTCTACAACTATTGCTAGAATTAGGTTATGAGATACGAAATAGTCGATTACCTATTCACAAGTAGCACAACATGATTCTTGAGGTGGTGATAGCTTTGAGAATCATGTGTAGGATATTGCCTTTGTTGAATGAACCATTCATGGTGGTTCATTGCATTGATTAGTCTATTTCATGGAATTTAATGCTCTTAGAGAGTTGAACTCGATTACTCATGGTGTCGAGTTATTCTCTAGGTAGGATTCATGCATACATCGTTATGGTGCATGATGACTCAAGGAAATTGCGGAATATATTTGCGATGAATTATTCTAGGACTTTTGATAATGATAGAATAAGTAGAGACTTCATATATTATTTCATATGCATGTTGAGCAATTGAAGACGAAAACCTTAACCAATATTCGTTATTCTTGATTTCATATTATTATTACTTATTTCATATTTTTCTTTACTCTTATTTATTTGCTTTACTTTATTTTACTTTGAGTTACAAAACAACAAACAAAACCCCCCCTTTTTGGTTACTTTAGGATTCGATTATTGAAATAACAAATAATTACCTCTTCGTGGACGAACTTGTTCTTACCATTATATTATATTATCATATATTGTGAAGGTTTAGAGCTTAAGTATATTTGTGCGGTTTCGACACGCACCAAATTTTGGCGCCGCTGCCGGAGAGGCAATAGCGTTTGTTATTTCATCTTTGGGTTCTATTTTATTATTCCTATACTCATATTTGAGTCTCTTGTTTCAGGTACTTATCTCTGGCATCGAAACGTTGGGAATACGAACGTTGCGGTATTGTTACTCGCCGAGGGACAGTGCTACAAGTGCCTCAAATAGCAGAGATTCCAGACGAACACATTCTGGAAACCGAACAAGTGTTTGAAGTCGAAGAAGCTATGGCTGACAAGTCACTTAGAGAACTAGCTTCTCACAAGCTCGATGAGCAACGTTGGTGTATCCAAACATCATCAAAGTTTGAGATCAAACCAGGGTTGATTAGAGAGCTTCCTAAATTTCACGGAATGGCCAATGAAGATCCATGCAACCATTTGATGGAATTTCACAACATTGTTTTGGCCATGCTTCCCAATGATGATGAAGATGAAGATGGAGCCATGCTGAAGGCTTTCCATTTTCAATGCAAGGTTCGGCGAAGGATTGGCTTTACTATTTGTCTCCGGGGAGTATTACGACTTGGAAAGCAATGAAACAACTTTTCTTAGAAAGGTATTTTCCTGCTTCTCGAGCCACTCAAATCAAGAGGGAAACATCGTCAATTCGCCAAATGTCGGGGTGAGACGTTGTTTGAGGTCTGGGAGCGATATAAGAGGTTGGTGGCGAGCTGTCCACACCATCAAATGAGTGATACGCAAATTCTTCAAAACTTCTACGAAGGTTTGCTTCCCCCTGATCGGAACCTCCTTGATGCTGCAAGTGGAGGGGCATTTATGAGCAAGACAGAAACAACGGCTAGAGAATTGATTGATAGCATGGCAGCTAACTCTCAACAATTTTACAACCGTTCTGAAACTCTTGTCAAGAAAGTGAATGAGGTAAGTGCATCTTCCGATCTTTATCAGAGAATGGATAATCTAACTGCTATGATGCAACAGGTTGCAGTTGCGGTGCTACCTCAAAATTCAACAAGTCAAGAGGGCAGTGAGCAGCAAGCTAATGCTGTATATCCAAATCAGCAGAGGCCGAGATATGATCCATATTCTAACACTTATAATGTAGGATGGAGAGATCACCCCAATTTCAGCTATGCCAACAAGAAAGCTGAGGTTCAACAACCCAATTACAACCGCAACAACGGGTTCCAACAACAATTTCAGCCACCGCAACAACAACAAAACCAAGGTCCCAACATGGAGGATTTGCTGAAATCATTCATACAAAGGACTGAGAATGCGGTGAAGGACTTACAAACACAAGTTGGCAGTATAGCGGCCGAGGTGAACCAATTGAAGTCACAGAATAGTGGGAAACTCCCTTCTCAGCCTATCATTAATCCTAAGGATACGGCTAATGCGGTGACATTGAGAAGTGGTACACAAACTGTGCAGCCGGAAGACAAGAACAACAACGTTGTGGGTTCAAGTTCAGCTGAACCCGACAAAGAATCAGAGAGTCTTCCTAAGACTAATGAGGTACCTAATAATGTTTCCAAAACTCTCGTTTCTACTTATGTTCCTCCTTTGCCTTTTCCTCGCAGGTTTACTACTTCCAAAAAGGTGGAATTCGAGAAACAAATTATGGAGATAATCAAGAAGATTCATGTGGGAATCTCATTCGCAGATGCTGTCAAGATGATCCCTAAGTTCGCCAAAGTGGTCAAGGACCTTTGTACCAACAGAAAAAAGCTCACCGGTAATGAGGTAATGAGTGTGGGGGAGAATGCCTCTGCTGTCTTGCAAAGGAAACTCCCACTCAAATGCAAGGATCCCGGTAGTTTTGATATACCTATTGTGATTGGTAATACTAGGATTAGCAAAGCAATGCTAGATTTAGGAGCATCAGTGAGTGTTATGCCTGCATCTGTTTATGAGTCTCTCAATTTAGGTCCTCTTAAGGAAATTGGTGTTGTTTTACAATTGGCTGACCGTTCTAATGTCTACCCTAAGGGTGTTGTTGAGGATGTGCTTGTGCAGGTCAACCAGCTGGTATTCCCAGTGGACTTTTGTGTGTTGGAGATGAATGATGGATCCTCGGATTCGTCAATTCCTTTGTTATTGGGACGACCCTTCATGAAGACGGCGAAAACCATCATTGATGTGGGCAATGGAACCTTGACAATGGAATTCGACAAGGAGAAAATACACTTCAATATTTTTGACACGATGAGATATCCTAGTGATGTGCATTCTTGTTTTTCTATTGATGTGATTGATGATTTGGCTCAAAAGATGTTTGAGTTGAATGGTTCCGATACTTTAGATTCTGTGCTTACTAAGAAAGTTGATAGTTCTTTAAAATGTGGTGATGAGATTGAAGAAACCATTGGTTCTCTCAATTCATTACCACAAAAATCAGCAGTTGAGAACTTGTGTTATATTGCTTTACCACCACCTGATAAGAAAATTTTGCCATCTGTTTTGCAGGCTCCTAAACTAGAGCTGAAACCTCTTCCGGATCACTTAAAATATTTATATTTGGGTGAAAACGAAGAGTTGCCAGTGATAGTAGCTAAGGAACTAACTGATTTGCAAGAGCAAAAGCTTCTTCGGGTGCTGAGGGATCACAAGGCAGCCATAGGATGGACAATTGCTGATATCAAGGGAATAAGCCCTTCTATTTGTATGCACAGGATACTTCTTGAGGAGGGAGCAAAACCAACTAGGGAAGCTCAACGCCGTTTGAACCCTCCTATGATGGATGTAGTCAAGAAGGAGATAATCAAACTATTAGATGTGGGAGTCATTTACCCCATATCCGATAGTAAGTGGGTGAGCCCGGTTCAGGTGGTACCAAAGAAGTCGGGTGTCACAGTGGTGCAGAATGATGAGAATGAACTTGTCCTAACTCGTGTTCAAACGGGTTGGAGGGTTTGTATTGACTATCGAAAACTTAATGCTACCACTAGAAAAGATCACTTTCCTTTGCCTTTTATTGATCAAATGTTAGAACGTTTGGCTGGACACTCACATTATTGTTTTCTTGATGGTTATTCAGGTTACAATCAGATTGTGATTGCACCGGAGGATCAAGAGAAAACAACATTTACTTGCCCGTTCGGAACATTTGCTTATAGGAGGATGCCTTTTGGTTTGTGCAACGCTCCGGCTACCTTCCAAAGGTGTATGGTTAGTATATTTTCAGATTATGTAGAACGCATGATAGAAGTATTTATGGATGATTTCAGTGTATATGGTGATTCCTTTGACCATTGCTTGAACAATCTTACAAAAATTCTGGAAAGATGCGTTGAAACAAATCTTGTGCTTAATTGGGAGAAGTGCCATTTTATGGTAACTCATGGCATTGTTTTAGGCCATATTATATCTTCTAAGAGACTAGAAGTTGATAAATCTAAGATAGATCTTATTCGTGCTCTAACCCCTCCCACTACCGTGAGGGAGGTTCGTTCTTTTCTTGGTCACGCAGGATTCTATCGTAGGTTCATCAAGGACTTTTCCAAGATTTCATCACCATTGTGCAAATTGTTGCAAAAGGATGTGGCATTCAACTTTGATGAGAAGTGTTTGGAGGCATTCAATCGTTTGAAAGAACTTTTGATTACAGCCCCAGTTCTTCGACCACCGGATTGGAGCAAACCATTTGAGCTTATGTGTGATGCTAGTGATTATGCGGTTGGTGCAGTATTGGGACAGCGTGTTGAGGGAGTACCTCATGCCATTTATTATGCTTCTAGAACACTTAATGATGCCCAAATCAATTACACCACTACTGAGAAAGAGTTTTTAGCCATTGTATTTGCTTTGGAAAAATTTCGTTCTTATTTGATTGTCACTAAAGTTGTTGTGTTTTCTGATCACGCAACTCTTAGGTACCTACTTGCAAAGAGAGAGGCGAAACCAAGGCTGATTCGTTGGATACTACTCTTACAAGAGTTTGATCTTGCAATAAAAGATAAGAAAGGCATCGAGAACACAGTTGCTGATCACTTGAGTCGTCTTACTGTAGACGAAGAAGCTATTCCATTGAGTGAAAGCTTCCTGGATGAGCAAATATTCTTGCTTGAAAGTTCAGAACCATGGTACGCTGATATTGTGAATTATTTGGTTTCCAAACAAATTCCCAAAGAGTTGTCTCGTGCTGAGAGAGACAAGCTGAAGAAGATAGCAAATCAATATATTTGGGATGATCCATATTTGTGGAAACATTGTAAGGACCAAACAATCCGAAGGTGCGTGCCTGATTCTGAATTTCAGTCTATTCTTTCTTTTTGCCATTCTTATACATGTGGAGGACACCAAAAGAACCGCACTCAAGGTTCTTGAGAGTGGATTCTATTGGCCTACCTTATTCAAAGATGCCTATGTATTTTGTGCGACTTGTGATAGATGTCAAAGAACGGGCAATCTAGGTGCTCGAAATCAAATGCCACAAACATATATTTAATTCGTTGAAGTGTTTGATGTTTGGGGCATTGATTTTATGGGCCCTTTTGTCAATTCTTTCGGCAATTTTTATATTCTCCTTGCTGTGGATTATGTTTCGAAATGGGTGGAAGTTATAGCCACCCGTACTAATGATTCAAAAGTGGTTTCAGATTTTGTTAGAGAGTATATTTTTGCAAGGTTTGGAACCCCAAGAGCTATAATCAGCGATGGAGGAACACACTTTAGAAACAACCTTTTCCAAGGATTGTTGAAAAAGTATAATGTGACTCACAAGATTGCCACTCCGTATCATCCACAAACAAACGGGCAAGCCGAGGTGTCAAATAGAGAGGTGAAATCCATTCTTGAGAAAACAGTTAACACCACAAGAAAAGATTGGAGTTCACGTCTCAATGATGCTTTATGGGCTTATCGGACTGCATATAAGACACCCATTGGGATGTCTCCATATAGGATTTTGTACGGGAAACCGTGTCATCTACCTGTTGAAATCGAGCATAAGGCTTTTTGGGCTATCAAACAATGCAACATGGAGATGGATGGTGCAGGGAAGCAAAGGAAACTCCAACTTAGTGAGCTGGATGAGATTCGTAATGAAGCTTATGAAAGTGCACGAATTTACAAGGAGAAGACAAAGACCTTTCACGATAAGATGATTTCTAGAAAACACTTTAGTGTTAGACAGAAGTTCTTTTGTTTAATTCTCGTCTTACTTTATTTCCTGGTAAATTACGTTCTCGTTGGATTGGTCCTTTTATTGTGCTTCACGTTTTTCCTTATGGTGCAGTGAACATTCGGAGTGTGGAAACGGGGCAAGAGATGAAAGTGAATGGGCATCGATTGAAACCATATTATGAGTCATTCACATCCGAAGTTGTGGAAGAGATCAATCTCATTGATGATATCCCTCTGGAGGAATCATAGAGACATTATGTCAGGCTGATGACGTTAAAACAAGCGCTACATGGGAGGCAACCCATTTGTTTGTATCTGATTTTGCTGTTTTGTTTTGTTCTTTTCGCAGAGAGACGAGATGATGCTTAATGGGAGTCAACCCATTCAATTTCGCTTTGTGGGAGTCAACCCACTGGATATCTAACGCATTTGAACTCCATTGGACGAGTCAATCTACATTGAGGAAAATATAGAGTTCAAGTGTGGGGGAGGTAAGTCCTTATTTCTCACTCTCTCAAATGGCGAAAAACAGAACTGCCAAGGCGAAAAACAGAACTGCCGAGAACAAAATAATATGGCGAAAAACAGAACTGCCAAGGCGAAAAACAGAACAGCCAAAAAAAAAATAATAATAAAATAATAATAATAATAATAAAAAAAATTGTAGTTGCCATGTTATTCCCAGCCACAGCAGGCCGCTAAGGGGTGTCTTTCATCAACAACAAAACTCAAACGCAAAGTCTGTTTTCAGATCTATTCTGTCTGAAAACAAATGGCAGAACAGAGAGGGAGAGAAGAATGGCGACTGATGAGATGGGTAAGAATAAGATACAGACGCAGTGGGGGATTCTAGGATTCAAGTTCTAATGGTGGTTCAAAACAACTGCTGCTGTTAGTTGAGAAGCTGATTTGCTGATATAAATGGTGATTTGGGACTCACAAATTCTCATATACAGAGAAATGTCTAGAAGGTTGTTTGCTAAGGTTCAGAAGAGGTCAATGGGAAGATTGTGTTGTGGTTAATTGAGGTTTTGTGACAGGTAAGGAGATAGTTGAGGTCAGGTTGCTGCTAGGTTGGGAGTTTGATGAGATTGCCAAAGATTGAAGCTGAATTGAAGGTTGAGA